>SJVG01000450.1:0-29779 GCA_034774675.1 Scedosporium minutisporum
CTCTTCACCACCACACCCCAACTCTCCAAAATCCTCCCACCCAGACCAAAACCCCCTCCCGACTCCGAAATCGAAGAAGTCTTCATAAAAGGCAGCGGTCCCGGCGGCCAAAAAATCGTACGCTCTTCCCTATGTCTCCCCTCTCCCCTTCAACCCCAGCAGCCCGACTAAACACAAAAACTAGAACAAAACCAACTCCGCCGTCCAACTAAAACACCTCCCAACGGGCATCGTCGTAAAGTCCCAAGCCACCCGCTCGCGGTCCCAGAACCGCGCCATCGCACGGAACATCCTCGCCCAGCGCCTCGACGAGTTATATAATGGCGAACAGAGCCGCTCGGCTATAGTCGGCGATGTTAAGCAGAAGAAGCGGGCGAGCGCTTCGAAGAAGAGTAGGAGGAAGTATCGGAAACTTGAGGAGGAGAAGAGGTCTACGCTGGGCCTGAGGGAGGACGAGGGCGAGAATGATGACATGAATAATACGTACGAGGAAGGGGATCGAATAGAGGAACAAGGCAAGGAGAGCAACAATGACGTAGCGAAGGCAGAGGAGCTCGAGGGGCCTGCGTCCGGTCTCGAAGAGAATCCTCCTACCGTCACCGAGAAGGGAAAGACACCTCCAAGCAACGCGAATGATCTGTAAACTATACCGCCTTTGCTTTTTATACGACTATAGAATTGTACGCATAAAATAGGAATAGCCCATAGCTCCGTAGACTGTATCATCACTATCACCTGTAACACCATGTACAATCCACTGCGCCTATACATCCCCGATCCATCACCATCACAGCATCGTAGTAGCATCACAAACACCGAGGACATCGTTAAAACAGAACAGAACAACAACTTGAAGCCCACGAATTTTGGCATTTCTTCGCGAGTATGCGACCAAAAGAAACTACAACTGTGCAACATCGCCTCGACACATCTGGATAAAAGAGGGTGAAGCAATGTGTATTGTATGAACCACAGTTGTTGTTAAGCGAGTCCACTCCTAACCGCGCACCTGCGCATCCCTCCCGGCTGTTGGAAAAAAGGAAAGAGAAGAACAAGGAAAAAAAAAAAAGAAATGAGGGCATTTCGTGAATTTTGTGTGACCGAACAACGCTTGGGAAAGCCCAATCCCCCCTCCGACCAGGCCAAAAAATAAACTTTTTGGTGTGTGTTAACTATGAGACTCGACAGGAATACATGGGTAGCGGCTCAAGTGCTTTGAGTATTGGTCGCAACCTCCGAACGACGGCGTGGGCTCGTGAAGAGAGAGTGGGTATGACGTGGGACCAAGTGAACTGCACATGAACGACACAATTATAATATTAGTTCCTTGTCCTCATATACTGTCTAAAAAAGAGCGCAAATTGGTTTGTAATGGCCGTCTCTAACCTTAGAAGCACTTGCGGTGGACAATCGAGGGACCGCTCTCGTCGTACTCCTGCTTGGAGATCCACATCTGCTGGAAGGTCGACAGAGACGCCAAGATAGATCCACCAATCCATACAGAGTACTTTCGCTCGGGAGGAGCAATGATCTTGACCTTCATCGAAGAAGGAGCAAGAGCAGTGATCTCCTTCTGCATACGGTCGGAGAGACCAGGGTACATGGTGGTACCACCAGACTATTAGGGTAACATATGTTAGTACAATCCATCCAGATAGAAAAGGAAGAAACATAAGAGATGGTGAACGGGAGAAAACTCGTCCTCGACACCGGAAATAACATACCATGACGATGTTGCCGTAGAGATCCTTTCGGACGTCGACGTCACACTTCATGATCGACTGCCAAGTGGTAACGTGGATACCACCGCTCTCAAGACCGAGGACAGAGGGCTGGAAGAGGGCTTCGGGGGCACGGAATCGCTCGTTGCCGATGGTGATGACCTGACCGTCGGGAAGCTCGTAAGACTTCTCCAAGCTGGAGCTCTGGGCAGCAGTCTGGATCTCCTGCTCAAAGTCAAGGGCGACGTAGCAGAGCTTCTCCTTGATGTCACGGACGATTTCACGCTCGGCAGTGGTGGAGAAGGAGTAGCCTCGCTCAGCCAAGATCTTCATGAGGTAGTCAGTTAAGTCACGACCGGCCATGTCGATACGGGCAATGGCGTGGGGAAGCGCGAAACCCTCGTAGATGGGGACAACGTGGGTCACACCATCACCGGAGTCGAGCACAATACCGGTGGTACGACCGGAGGCGTACAGGGACAGGACGGCCTGGATGGAGACGTAGAAGGCGGGGGCGTTGAAGGTCTCGAAGACGATCTGCGTCATCTTCTCACGGTTGGACTTGGGGTTGATGGGGGCCTCGGTAAGGAGGACGGGGTGCTCCTCGGGGGCAACACGGAGCTCGTTGTAGAAGGTGTGGTGCCAAATCTTCTCCATGTCATCCCAGTTGGTGACGACACCGTGCTCAATAGGGTAGCGGAGGGTGAGAATACCACGCTTCGACTGAGCCTCGTCACCGACATAGGAGTCCTTCTGGCCCATACCAATCATGATACTGGATTATGCAAGACGCGGTTAGGAAGAGCTCTCTCATGTCTTTCGAGAGTGGCGAGTGGAACTGCGACGGGGCCATGGCTGCTGCCGCCGCAGCTTGGGGAGGGTCATGAGGAAAGGGACATACCCATGGTGGCGAGGACGGCCAACGATAGAGGCTACAAGCAGTAGTCAGCACATCATGCCCGCGATGAAGAATGACATCTCGATTTCTCTCTAGAAGTAGAGATGGAATTAAAGGCCGGGCAGGGAAGAGCGGGGTCTAAACTTACGGAAGACAGCACGAGGAGCATCGTCGCCGGCGAAACCGGCCTTGCACATGCCGGAACTATCATCCGAATTAGATACTGAAGACCGCCAGGAGGTATTATCTATCAAATATTGATGGATCCCATAGTTTTTGGGATTCATTTCCCGGTCCTCGCAATGGATTTGCAGACCGTCGGGACGGGGAGGAGATGCCTCAAAAGGGGGGGTGGGGAGCTAGCCCAAGTTCGGTGAGAAGGGCGAGCGGGGGGAGCAGAGGAAGCTTACCCATTGTCGATAACGAGGGCGGCAACTTCGTCTATAGTCGAGAGAAACAAATATCAGCAAAAGACGCATCTCGATAAGGGGACATTCACATTCGACTTAGTCGGAGAACAAGCTGATTTGACGCCAGGCCAGAACAGCCGAGATAGATAAAGGAAAATTTGACGCTGACGTACCTTCCATTGTGACGGTTTACTGAGGATAGGAGGATATGAGAGAAATTCGTTCACAGAAGAGAAAGGACCAGAATTAACGAAGCTCGCGCGATCCAGATCGTGAGAGCAGAAGCGGGTTGAAGTGTCGTGAGGAGGTTTAAGAAAGAGGCGGTGGGATTCTAGATTGGGGATGTCGAGAGGCAGAAGGGGGGAAATAGAGGAGACTTGGAATTTATTCGAGTGGTGGGGGTAGTAGTAATGAGGGAAGACCTGAGGTACGAAGGAGGCAGTGCACTTTGTTGTATTTCAGTGGTGTCGATGTCCTAGATGGGGAGGAAAGTGTTGTGTGTGGGCAGTGTGGGTGTGTTGGCTTGGGGTGTTGGGTGTGGTACAGGTACAGGTACGAAGGAATCTGGTGGCCTGGGGCAGCGGCTGCGAGTCCTAGACGAGAAAGGAGGGCGCGAATTAGGGAGGGCAGGTGTGCGCTAGTAGTGGTACCTCTCACCTTAGCAAGTTACCCTTGAAGGGCAGGCGTTAGGGAACATTGAAGCCTGGCGGGAATCTGGAAGCCTGGAAGCTGTGCTGGCACTAGCCAAACTAAACGACGTCGACGGAATACCGTCCAGTTGTAGCGGGTTTCTATTCGCCCCCTATTGCCCATTCCGCTGCCCATTGACCCGGTGCCCTGAAAAAGAACATCGATTGAGCAATCTCGACTCCCGAATCCGCTCTCGAACATGCAGTGGCAATCTCCGTTGTACGATCCTCACCTCCTCACCTATCTACACCGAATACCGACCAAGTCCATCCTCCATCCTCTGTAGTCTGGATAAGATTCCGAGGTGGCTGGGGCTGACTCCCACGTATTGGTATTGGCCATTGCCACCTAGCAATATGTGGGGAGGCGATTCTTACGCGTTCCCCATATCACGAGCCAACCACTCGTTGGCGTTTTGGGGTCGGCGAGGCCGCGTTTCGAGAACATCGTCTTCCCGCAGGCAACATTTTAGGGGCCTAATAATTCGCCGAACCAATGACGGGTTTACGCACTCCTAAACGTGTTCGGTGTGCTTCCTCAAAGCTTGGGAAGTCTCGGCGAAAGTTATACGAAGCATGGATGTGAAACTGCGTCATCCTTCAGCCGAGCTTTGGATCATGGATAGTTCCGTGCCATCTTATGCTATACCATTCTCTACTACGCTATAAGGTATTCTATCTCGATAACCGTTCGACAAGGCCTTGCCCAGGAGATGAAAAGCGGCGGACTTCCGCCCCAAACACGAATAGCTGCTGGCCTCAAAACCTTGGATCATGTTAATCACCGCCGCCTTGCCCAGGGGACATAGCTAAGGCTGGTGTAGCCGCCCACTGAAAGTTTATGTAGGAAGTACTTCTCTTGAGGAGAGACATAGCTCTGATGGCAGGCTTCGACTCCAAGTCTTTGCCAAGCAGGCACCTAGATAGACACCCAAGTCCTACCACATATCATTTTCGTGTGACAAAGAAATTGGGCAGCCTGATGTTTTTTACAGCTATTAGTTGAACATGCTTCGTCTGCAAGGGCAATCCATCTCTACTACGGGGAAGTATTGTGCCATGTCGGCGTGCTCAACAAAAATATAATAATTTTGAAGGGCAGGGGTATGTATTATTGCTGGGTTACAAGGGATCTGGAGTGCAGAGTGGATTGTGTATTACACAGTCAATAGAGTGTGTTGGCAACACAATCCCTTTAAAATCAAGGAAAAGAAGTCCCTTTTCAGACGTGGGAGAAGTTCCCATCTCCTCGTCACACCTCGATTGCTGCACCTCCAGCGATTCCCGCCCCGAGGCATGGGGCGGACTGGAACCATTATCATCATGCTGCTGCTCTGTCTTCCTTCTCAGGACAGTACGAATTAAACTGCCACTAACTTCGAGCACCAAAGCAAATCAAATCCCACTTCACAAAAGGAGGGGCAATGTTGAGGTGGGGTAGAGCAGTTCACGGACGTTCGGGAGCACTGATCATTGGGCCATTATTGGACGGACTTGGGAGGAAACTTTACTGACTTCGTACCCAATGCTGCCTACTCTCCACTTGTCCAGTCCATCCAGGAAGCAAGATGAGTTCTTTTGCATGGCCCATGCACCCGACAGCTCAAGATCTTCACTAGTATAATTTCGTCCTAGTTCGAGAGCCCCTTTTCCCTCTCATGATGGGGACAAAGAATTGAAGAAACATTTCTCTAATAAAACGTCCCGGCCCAAGGGATTTTATCGGGAAGGTTTCTCGGATTACTCGTACGAGTCTTCAGGCATGAGACAAGCCAGCAGGATTCAAACAATTCAAACAGGCCTGATACTGGATGATGATGCCATAGCTCCTCTGATAAGATTTTGTGCCAGAACGTTGGGTTTAATGGATAGCAACTATTAACCAATCACGACGTAATACTTGATTATTCATATCTTGATGCCGCTTGCTCAAATCCGGGTTCCCCGCAACGTCGGACCACGTGACCGCCATGCGAAGGCTGCGGTTCCAGCACCATGAAGAAGCTTCCGGAAGCGGGATCAATTCAATTGGGCGGCGAGCAGTGCTGATAAAAAGTGACCGGTTTTAAGACTCGAATTTTCCCAAGCTCAGGCATAACTTCACAAACCAACCAAATTTCAAAGGATAGAATAATTATCATATCTTAAATCCCCCAAAATCGCCAAAATGGCATCAGACAAGAGACTCAACGATCTCCTAAAATGGAGCATCCAAAGCCAAGAAACCACTGACGGCGCACCCCCCGCCGCCGACCGCACCCCACTCGACCCCAAGCTCCTCGAAGCCCTCTTCGGCAGCCCCAGCGAACCCGAGCTCATGAAAGCCGCCATGGAAGTCATAACCTCGTCCGACCCGGACGTCACCCTCGAGTCCAAGCTCACGGCCTTTGACAACTTCGAGCAGCTCATCGAGAACCTCGACAACGCGAACAACATCGCCAACCTCGAGCTGTGGACGCCTCTGCTCGGCTGCCTCGAGCACGACGAGAGCGAGATGCGCAAGATGGCCGCCTGGTGCGTTGGCACCGCCGTGCAGAATAACATCAAGAGTCAGGAGAAGCTGCTTGCTATGGGCGGTATACCGAAGTTAATCAAGACGGTGCTGAGTGATGAGGAGGATAAGACCGTGAGGCGCAAGGCTATCTATGCGCTGAGCTCGGCGTGTAGGAATTATCAGCCTGCTATGGATGTGTGCACGACGGAGTTGGATAAGAGAGGTCATTCGCATGGGACGATTGATTCGTTGGACATGGATGCTGTTGACGTTGTCATGAATGCGCTGAAGAGCATTGCGGGCACGTCGTGATCCTGGAAGCGTTACCCAAAATGAAAATGGTTGGACGGCAACTGTTGATTTAACTCGGCGTCTGGAGTATCGGATTACAGCCTGGCGGGGAGGCTTGGAATATACGGCGGCATATGGGTATAGAGGGTTGGAAGAGACAGGCTTGAAAAAATAGATGCAAAATATTGACCATGAATGACAGACTGGCCCATGGCTTCCGGCATAGTGACAACGTGATTTCAACGCTTCTTTCGAGATTCATACAAGTCTAGATTGTAATTGTACATGGGGTGGTTATACAGGCCGGGTTTCTTCCGTAGGCTCTACCTCATATCTGTGGCCCGTCTCTGCAAGATTATTCCGTCTTCACGAATCGCCCTCTCTACTCGCTCTTGAAAGGGATGCCGAGGGCACGGAGAAGCAATTGCGCCTGGCGATCCGATGTAGCAGTCGTCTCCAAAATAAAGTGGCAACCAGGCAAGCTCTATAAATGCAGTTAGTATGATACCGTATGTTGGAGGGTATGGTATAGCGCAGATCAGGGGGGTGGTCCAAATGAATAGTAGTCCGAACCTTTTGAGGGTACATCTAGAGAGAGAGAAAATCCAAGTTAGCCAATCTTGTTCAGAGCCTGCTAACAGTTAATAACAACTTACATCAAAGTTATACTCGATCTCAGGGAACAGGGCCATTTCTGTAGGTCCAAAACCGAAACTGAGGTTACCGCTCCCATCAAAACCAGCTGTGAAACAAGTCAGTATGCGCCTCCAATACCAAACAAAAATGGGCTCTTTTTCTCTTCATACCAGTCAGACCAGGCCAATCCTTGATTTTAGGGAACACCAAGTTGATAAGCTTATCAACAAACTCGATGGCTTGGTCACCGAATATGGTCACCTTGCAGCCAGAATTATCACCACCCTGCGTCTTCCACTGGGCGACACCCGTCTTGATCCACGTTACCCTCGGAATCCGTCCGCTGATGGACTGAATTACCGCTCGAGCGACGTAAAGTTGATCATAATCCTTGATGGCCTTGGGCACGAAACAGTTCATGTGCACGGCATGAATCTGAGGGATGTTGTTGAAGGTAATGTCCTTCTCGAGGAGAGGAAGATTTGACGATCCTCGGGGACCACGCAGAGGTCGGTTCTCAAAGTACGGCGAGTCGCCAACCCACTTTCGTAGACGCTCTCGCTCGGGGGCCTTGGGAGTGCCGGGAGGCTTGTGGAGGTAGGCGAGGGTGAGGAGGTCGGAGGAGATGGTGTGGTCATAGGTCTGCTTCAGCCTGGGGAGGTTGAAAGGACCGGGCATGAAGTTTCGAGCGACGGGGTCGGACCTTGCGGGGGATTGTATGGGGTGGAGCGGACCACGATCGTACTTGGGCGGATGATATTGATACCTTCGCAGGACGTGTTAGTCTTTAAGTTACCGGGAGCGACTCCCAAGAGGGCCCATGGAGCATCTCCTCACCTATTTCCCGGCAGCCGACGTCCGGCACGGCTTTCCGAGTCAAAGGCCTGAATTATCTTTTCATCCGGCGGCGGAAGCGTCGTCGTGCTCGTTTCGAGCTCAGCCATATTAGCATCGATAGAGGACGAGGCCGCAGAGGTTGCGAATCTCCGGGCGCATGTCGAGGCCAATGGCAATGTCGAACGGCAATTGGATATGTGGCGGGTCATACGAGACCCTTCCCGTAGTGCCGACATTATGATTCGAAGTGAACACGACTGGTGATGCTCCCACGTCTCGTCCCTAGTCAAGCTTCTGGTGCTGGGACAAATTTTCCCGGGTCTTGACTGACATTGAAAGCACGATGCATTCAAGCCACATTAATCACGTGAGCAGCCACCTTAAAGCCACGGTCTACGTTCGAAATGCCTTGTCTGTGGGCTTGTACTTCGTACTCGTACTCCACACATCACGATGGACAAAATTCCGCTCCGGGCTTCGATTCAGTCCGCTGGTCGCGTGGAAATCGAATGGGCCAATCTTCGTAGTCCGAAAAGATGGGGTGAGCCACCATCCCATCCCACCCTAGTTCATGCGCGCTTTCCAGAACAACGGCATCCAACGATCGTGCGGGGTGTCATCGGTGATGAGAACAATTAATCCCTTCGGCCAACGTGATCGATGCATTTCCGAGTTAGTGATCTCTTACGAAGGAGGATGTCCGGCTCAGGCGTCTCCTCAGATCCTCGGTTCTGTTAACCGAGTCACATCGACGGACAAAGCGTCCTGTCAAGTCGAGGGCACATTCGGCAACTCATTTTGAGAAAAGGGATTTACTTTACGTCAAGTGGGTGAATGAATGTGAGAGTACCAAGATTGCCCTCACAGTCGCTTTATTAGGCATCTGTTTAGGAAGCTCGGGATGGACAACGAGTCCGAGACGTGGAATTTTCTCGTTCCGCAAACAGGATACGAAAGGAAGGTCGTCGTCAGCAACTACCATTTTCATCTTCGGTATGACCGTCAGGCGGACAGGCCGTGAGAAAAGTGAAGGGAAAAGGAAAGAATAATCGATGCCTAGAAGCTTGGAATTTTTTCGATGCATCCGCTACTACTCGATGCTTTGATCCGTCCAGGGATTGGCGCGGATTACCGACCTAGATAACGTCAAGAGGCATATAGTTTCGTGATATCCTTCCTAGATAGACCATGGGGCAGGGCACTAGGTAATACAAGCATCTTCTTGGGTGTCTTGGCTCAGGATCCCAGCTCCCAGATACCGCCAAAACGGCCCCCATGCCGCACTAGATGACTGGTCCAGTGGTTCGACTTGAGGCAAAGCTGAGGGTTGAGCTGATTCCCGGCCACGACCGCGTGGAGGTTGGCCTGACCTCCACCACCCATTCTCGTCCAAGTGCTTCTCTTACCTCATATATCCGTCTTGTCTTACCGAGCCGTTGGGGGACCTGATCGGAATCTGCCTAACATTGCAAAGTACAAGTAGAGGGCGCCAGCACTTTCGGTGTGCGAAAGAGGCAGGGCTCGAGCCACATTCCGATGCTGGAAACCCAGATCACCCGCATTCCCGAACACAGACGAGTATCAATAGAGTCGTGGTCGCTATTCAAGGTCCTATTCAAGGAGACTACATGTCTGCCTGTGCAACTACAACTGCAACTGCCTTGCCCCGCCCCCAGCTTTTCCAGAGAGACCTTTTACCAGCATTGAGACGGACCGACCAGTTTCTAAAATTATCGGCAGGCGCGTCCCAGACTAGGAGAGGCACAAGAAAGAGCGAACAGGGACCACCCATTGACACTGCAACATTGATTCTCCCGCCTTTATTGCTTGTTGGAGGGCGCTTGCACAGAACCCAGGAGTGTATTCGCGCCTCAACAGATCACCATCGCTCCTCAACTCTCTCGCCTCAAAATACAACCTTGAAGTAATAGCTGAAGGAATTCTTCATCCGCCTTCGATCCCGCCTTCGATCGGCGCAACATCACTAAGGTCTGACAGCGGCCCCCTGTCCAATCCCCTAACAATCTGCTCAAGGATCATCGCCCCCACTGAATTTGGGCAACAGCTCGAGCCCCTCCTTTGCGACAACCCCCTCCATCTAGACTCCATTCATCCATCCATCAATCCGCCTCGAATCCTCACCCAAGCTTCGATTTACCTGCATCACAAGGCATCAACAAGGCTCTAGACAGAACCTTTCTAATCGCAGTCGCATTGCGCCACGTCAGTCATCAAAAGCCATATTGCGGGTCCTTTTTTTCGACAATTTAGGAGACTCTACAGAGCCATTGCCAGGCACCCAGATAGCTCCTTGCTAGCTCTCCTTCGAAATACGGCTTCCAAGTCTGGATACCTACCAGTTCCCAACTTCAAACTACTCAGGATGCCGCCTAGGTTACCATAACATTAAAGCTACACCAAGGCACGAATGTCGACCTATGTCCTGTTCGTCATTCCATTTCACTTTAATCAGCGACACATGTTATCATGCATCCTCGAAAACTCCTCAGTCTACGAGACAAGAACGGCCTCAGCTCCCGGCGGGAGAAGAACTTAGACTTCGGACAGCCAGGGACCGCAAAGGTACGCCAGCCCATGTCGGCTGTTGTTGAATGTCCCCTTGATCCTCTCCCCCTTGCTGAGCTTGAAGATGCAACGATAATAGGCCCGTCCCCGTTCTGCAGAGCTCTTCTTCTCTCTCTTCAAGACCGAGGCTGCGAAACAAGCGCCAAAGGATGAAACCTCCAAGGAAAAGGACAAGGAAGCTGTCAAGGTACTTTACGACCGTTACATAGGATGCTCCCTCGGGTCGGCAAAGCTAATATTCAGACCAGATTGAGAAAGTTACTGCCAAATTGGCCGAGCTGAATATCACGGGTGCTACGCCAGAATATATTCGTGAAACTCTTGCTAGCAAGTTCGCCGCGGGCGACGTAGATAGGGCCGCCAAGTTTATTGATTTTCAACAAAAGGCCGCTGCTGGGAAGATTGTTCGATATGACCCCAATGTCACGATGCTCGGCGCCGTGAATCGCGGCAGCGTGACCTGCTACCTTGACTCGCTGTTCTTTGCCATGTTCGCGCGGTTTGATGCTTTTGAGCGCATGTTGAAAAGAATTGAGTTTGATAATGAGCCGCGCCAAAAGCTAGCAACACTTTTGCGCCTCTGGGTCAACCTACTGAGGTCCGGTGAGCTCATTCAGACCGATACGGTAAGTCTCTCGAAGCATTAACGTTTGAGCCGACTTGGAGAACATGGCCAGCTAAACTAATTCAACTTTTAGACTGAACTAATCCAGAACACGCTTGCCGAGTGCGGTTGGATAGATGCGAAGCTGCTCGAACAACAAGACACGTCGGAGGCCTTCAATTTCATTACCGAGACCCTCGAGCTGCCCCTGCTATCCCTAAAAGTCGACCTTTTCCACCAAGGCAAGAGTGACGAGGATGACCATAAGATCATCTATGAGCGGCTGCTGAATCTGGCCGTCCCACCCGATCCTGACGGCAAGGGAATTAAACTAGAGGATTGCCTTGAAGACTATTTCAACGCACAGGTCGACGTGTTCCGAGACAGCCTTGACGACAAAGCTGCCGCGATAGAAACACCAACTTCACCCAAGGCCACCATTCGTCTTGTATCTGATGAAGATCGAGACATCCCTCCGGCGGATAACAATCTCTCGCCTGTTTCTCATAGGAGGGCGACTATACCGCTTCCTATTACCGAGGAAAGCCAAGCATCTTCCTCATCAGCACCACCACCGTCTAGGCCACGGGCTGCAACAGTAATTCAGCGGGTGGTTATTGGTGAGGATGGTCGCACTGCAACTGACCCTCACTTGTCGAGCCTGCAGCGGACAGCCACTAAAGGTTCAATTATCGTCAAGGCCGTGACGATCCCGGCCTGGCAATTTTTCCGCCTCATGCGTATGCATTTTCCTTCTCGTTCCTGGTCTGCTAGAGCAAGTATATCAGGCTAACTCTTGTTCGCAATACAGCATGGCATACGCCAAGTTCATCGAGTCATGTAAACCAACCCGAAAACATCGACGACCTCGAGCAGAATATCCGGCAGCGACCGGTCCTCGGCATATGCCTGAAGCGTTATATGATGACAGAAGATGGCATGCCGAAGCGACAAAACACCTTCATTGATATCCCCGATGTCCTCCGATTACCTAACTTCATGCTTGACGACGATGAGCGTGTCGAGGAGGACCCGCACGGGTTTAGCACCGGATACAAGCTTGTGCTGCAATCAGTCGTGTGCCATCGCGGGGATTCTCTGCAGAGCGGGCACTACATTGCGCTTGCTAGAGTGAACCCGAAGCTATTAACTGAAAACCGCAGATGTGATCCTGATCCGCCTCCAGACTACGAGGAAGACCAATGGGTCAAGTTTGACGACCTCTGCGTGGAGAGCCGAGTAAGCTACGTGGATGACATCAGGCAGGCCCTCAAGGACGAGATGCCCTACCTCCTATTCTACCAGATCGTCCCTACCGTCGAAGTCTCAGCCTCCACCTATAGCGCCGACGCCGAACCGCCGTCCTACAAAGATCTGGGCACGAAAGCCGACGCGTTTAGCAGCCAAGGAGGCTCGCCCAGCAACTCGGTCAGCGCAACACCAGCCTCGTACTCCACGAACCAGCCGAGCATTCGCCTCTCGACAGAACTCGACTTGGCCCGATCCATAGGCGACGACGGCTTCTACACTACCAGTTCCTACGACAACAGCCGCCGCCAGAGCGCCGTCTTCCTCGACCCGTTCTCCAACGATTCACTACTAGCCGTGAGCACCACGGGCAGCCATTCTCCACCGCCGGGGCCTAGCGAGGAGTCGACAGGCACGAGGCTCTCCAGAGCCGCCGCCCGCTTCTCACGGAGCGCGTCCAAGTCGAGAACGCCCAGCCAACAAGGCGACGGACGCATCAGCTCCACCATTCGACAATTCGGCCTCCTGCGCTCGAGCAAGGAGCCGCTCCGAGACGGTGGCGCGAGCGCTGTGCAGTCAACAAGCGGACTCTCTCTCCCGGAGACGGGCGCGGAAAGCACAGCCGTCGCCGGGGGTGCTGCGGCGCCCTTGGCGAATAGCAGCCCCCACAAGCATAAGAAGAGTAAGACGAAGACGGCGGAGAAAAAGGCGAAGGGGGAGGAATCCGAGCGGGAATGTACCGTCATGTAGAAGCGATGGCCGTCCCCCATGAGGAAACGTCCCTAGATTTTTCTCATTCTCTGTAATCCGTTCCTCCCCCCGCCCCCCTTTTTTTTCTTATTCTTTTTTTTTTCTTATTGGGGGATGGGGAAAAGAAAGAATTAAAGGAGAGGGGGGCTGTATGATACAGGCGGCCTTTCTGTCTGTTTTCTCTGGAGAGTCTTTTCTTTTTGCTTTTTCTTTCACATTTTTTTCTTAACAGTTTTGCATTTTGCATTTGCATTTTCAACCTGCATCTGAAGCCGGTAAGGGAAACAAAAGAAAGGTTCTGGGGAAAGAGAAACATGTGTGTTCGAGCTGAAGGGAAGGAGGAAGCTAGGAAGGGTGGCATAAGCATTATTTCATGGACAACGGACTTGACGATACCCTCAGGCAGTGGCTAGATCAATAGCCTGCTAGCTATTCACGTAGATGATGAAAGAAATAATAATGACTTGAAATTTTATTTATTTTTATTTATTGGCGAATCGAAGTGGGAGAAATCACATTAATGGCACTCTCCCGTCAAGCTACATCCTGCTCGGTTTCGGATATCTTCGACCCACCCTTCCATGCATGCAAGGAAAGCAAACCTGAACTTGACTTCCCGTAGAATAAGTGATTCCAATGCGCCCATCTATCAAACATAGTCCCTCGCTGGGAAAAGAGAAGGTAACTAAATATTGGTTCCCCTATGCTCCTCTATCACTCGTCCAACATCATGCATGGCCTTCTCTAGTCGTCGTCGTGAATCTTATCCGCCACTGTCTCCAGCAGCTTGAATGGAGGCTTTTCCGAAGGTGGGGTCTGAAGCGGCATATTCTTCTCAAACTTATGCTTGTCAAACGAAAATTTTTCCAAGATCTTGTCGGCCGGTTCGGCGGGCGAGGAAAGTCCCGGAATCGGGCTCATCTGTCCGCTACCGACACCCGGGGGAACGGGGATGCGGATATCCTGTGGAGAGCCAGGGACGATTCTGGGATCGATGCCCGGGATATGAATGCGGTTCGACTCGTTTTGGTAGGCTGCTGGAATGATTTCGATAATCTCGTCGCGGGGGAATTTGAGGAACGGAATGTCCATCGTGGAGCAGTGCATCAAGTAGGCGTAAAGAACCCTTAGAACTGACTCGTGAGCGATAATCAAGAGGTCATTCTGCTCGCGTTCAAGCTCTAGAATGATTGGTTCTAGCCGCACAGCAAGGTCGTGGTAGGACTGATAACAAAAATATTGTCAGCATTTGTTCTTCAAATATATATCGGCAGCCCACTTTAGCCAGACCGAGTGGACGTAAATGCGCAACATACCTCAGCCCTGGGGTACCGATGATGGTACGGATCCCTTTCATGCTTCTCAATTTCGTCGGGGTATCGTCGACGAATGGTTCGTTCCGTAAGACGCTCGCACATTCCCGGATTGATCTGACTCATCTGCGATCGTTGCCGTACCTTGTAACCTTTGCCCTTGAGGTACTCGGCCGTCTGGATTGTTCTTAGCCTTGTCGATGTCCAGACCGTCAACGGCTTGAGTGGGATATCGGCTCCGCCCTCGTCAATGACCTTTTTGCGCTTTTCTTCCCTGTGCTTCAGAAGGGTCTCGGACATGCGTCTCGCATAAGCGAATCCTTCTTCCGAGAGAGGAGCGTCGGCTTTGTACGAGTCCTCTTCAGTGGTCACGCCGGCTCGGACGAAGTACGTCGCCCGGGCCTTGATGTGCAAGTTGGTGAGGTAAAAGACGATGCGGTGAGAGAGGTAATTGAAGCTGACGTTGTTGTAAAAGAACTTTTGGCCGGCGTTTATCATCTTAATGAAATTGAGCTCGGTCTCGTTCATAGTCTCGAAAACGGGGATTTTTGCCTCGATTCTCTTCAGATAGAGCCGGGCTGCCTCATCGGGGCTCATGCCCTCGAACTGTGTTGTTGTCTCATATTAGATTATCTGGGGATACCATGATGGGGACTTCGACTTGATGCGAACTTACATCTGGCGACGAGATTTTGACATTTCGGGCATTCTCGTTCAATATACGCTCGTCATCTACGAAAGATTCGATGAAAAGTGTCTGGGATTCATGTTAGTCAGACAACAACCTGTATAGTGTCAATTGTCGGATACTCTGCATACCTGAACGTCGTGCCTAGAAAACTCCTTGGCGAGAGACCGCCTTCCGGCTGCGGTTGGATTCACGGCATCATAGATGGCGACTTGGCCGTTTTCGTGGTTGAGCCAGGCATAAATGTCTTCACGACACTTTTTCAGGATCTTTTGGCGGAGGATGACGGATGCGGGCGACGCATTTGGGAAGAAATAGTCTTCGGGCACGGCGCCGTGATTACCCACAGTCGCCCTCCGGTAATCGCCGAGGTGGAATATGCGGGTCTTAACACCAAGCCTTCAATAGATGGGTGAGTGAAATGCTACGCATCGCCGTGTGGTTTGAAAGAAGGCTAAAAAAAGGCAGAGAATACTAGAAAGCTAACTATTCGAACTTACCATTGTAGGTATCTCGATAGCGAGACACAGATGTGGCTAGAATAGCACGAAAATAGTTAGTCGTACTTGTCTTGAACAACAGGCCATGGTGGGGTGGACGGATTTCCAAGGAAACTGAGTAAAGTTCCTACAGTCCCAAATCACGTTTATAGGCGATGCGACTGCCCTTTGCAACAATCAAAATTTCTGGGGTCAGTCCGACTTACGTCTTTCCACGAGCAGGAAGGCCGACCATCACAATTGCAATCCGGCCAGAGTGGAAGAGACGGCCGGACATGGTGCTGTAAAGTTGGGCCGGGGCCCTATCCTGCTCCTCGGGAGTGTCATGGATGGCATCTATGAAAGTCGAGCTCTTCCGGCGGTAGCGAGGGGCGTTGGCTGCAATTTGGGCAGTCCTGTCATCGTCAGTCTCGAGCAACGAGAGAGCATGGTCATAATCATGGACAACACCAAGCTCTGGCCTAGGAGACACAAGAGGCGAGAGGGAAGCAGTGACACTTGTGTTGGACGTTGTATCGGAAGTAGAATTGCCATTGGAATTGGAACTGCTGGTACGGGTACGGGTGCCGCTGTTGTTGTCGGCAGCATCGTCATCGTCGACAACAGCTGACTCCATATCCAGAGGTGGAGGTCCAAGGCTAGCCCTCAGACGACTCTGTAGACTCTCACGCCTATCCTCGGTAGCGGGTGCGGGAGGGTACATGGTTGGGTGGATTGTGGGGGAGGAAAGGGGGGGTTTCCTTCAGCCTTGAAAGAATAGACCGAGACGGGATCAGAGTAGTTGATGGGTGGGGAGTTTAATTGGAGCTGAGCTGGAGCCGGAACTAGAACTAGAACAGCTGGAACTGGGGAATTGAAAGTATGAAGGGATGTTGGAGAAGTGCATAATAATGCAAAGGGAATAAGGTTGGAATGGGGAAATGGCTTCAACCGAATGCAAGACCCTATTGGCCGGGGGTGTCAAGGGAATAAAAGAAGGAAGACAGAGGGAAGGGGAAGAAAAGAGAAGGGAAAAGGACCAAGAGGCTTTGGACTCGAATGTGAAAAGAGGACTTACAATAATGTGTCCATGCTATCGACTGATGGGAACCAGTAACTAGTTCAGCTAGTATTAATGGGCGAAATGGAGAATGGGGACGGTATGGCACGGCACGCAAGCTGAGTGGGTTCGGTGTTGTGTTTCGATGTTGGTGAGTGGTTGGCTCGGTCGAAGCGGTTTCGTTTCGGTTAAGGGTTCTGGACCTCTTGGATTTGGAGTCTCGGCAGGGCGGCCCTTAAGAGGAAACTTTGTAGAACGCACGAAGTAGAACTTGGCCTAGTCAATATCGCAACGTCGTTATGAGTCGAGAGTCTGCGAAGTCAGCACCCAGCCAGGCTTAGGGCAAATCGGGTGAGCGGGGACGACGTGTGCGTATTGTGCGAGTGCGGGTGGTATGCGTGGTTCTTCGTTTGCGGTATGTGACTGTGGACGTGTGGTGCGTGGATGTGTGGATGTGTGTGTGCTGCGCTTGGCTTCGCTGTGGTCAATAGAGTCGGGCAGGATAGGAACAAACAAGACGCATCAATGGCTTCGCCCGGGTCGGATCTTGACTTGATGTAATACTTGGAGTGGGGTAAGGGTAATTCTCTTGAAAAATTCGCCGTTCCTGGTGACTAGTGGTCAACGTGTTTTGGTCCCGGAGCTGACTGGGGAATCAATTAATACCGGGTCCGTTCGGGAATCGAACTGTTGAACTGTTCAGGCGAAAACCAGGACGGCGGTAGTCCCGAGTGCTGGGGCGACCCGTTCAGAGAGTCTATTAGAATCGATCTGTGGTTGGCGTCGCGGCCCTTTCAATCGCAATCGCAACCTGTGGGTTTGTCGGTTGAAAAGGGTTCGATGACTCTTAATTGTTGGATCAATCGATAATCGATGAACCTACCCCGATGACTCCAAGATTGATCGCTCAACCGCGAGTGGATCCCCGAGCCGAGTTCAAAGTTGCGATCTTGGATCTCGGACACACTTTGCTGGGAACTGACAGTGACTGCCTGGCTGGCAGTGGCGACACAGAAACACCTGACAGCTTTGAAGCCAACAATTTGACGCGGGACCGGTACTTCGTACCTGCTCCCTCCAGGCTCTACCCAGTTCAATGTTCTGGCAGTGACGCAACTGTCAAGAACTCTCAAACGGGATCAATATGGTTTGTCACTTTGTAGACTTGTACCGTGTCTTGGTCAAAGAACAGGAAGGAGTCAGCCACCCTGAAGCAAGACGAAGAAGGCACCGCTGGTTAGCGCCAAGCAAAGCCGTACAGATGTACTTCAGATGTGCACCAACACTTTACAGCAGTGAGTCGAAAAGAGGAAGTCACAGCCGGTTGGCCCTCTTTTGCTCGCACAAGCATGAATCAGCAAAAGACTTTGGACCTGCGTCTTGCGCTGGAAAGGAATAATCGCAGGAGGGAACAGGCGAAGTATGACTGCACGGGGGCGAGAAAAGATTTCTGCTTGGCGTTGCGGTCAACGTGACCGTGGAAGGGGCGGCTTTAAGATATATATGGACCGGAATTTCGGGCTGAGTCGGAAGCGCAACGGCGGTTGAAGGCGTCAATGGCAAGGGCCAGTCGCAAAGACGAGGATCATGGGGCCCTAGCCTTAAGGTAGAAAAAAAGCAAGCTACGTAAGCGGGAGGGTTGGCTCGCCCTGGGTAGACTTTGTCGTGATCGTGACCATGACCCTGTGCAGATGCAGGGTGAGTGAGATTGATGAAATGTGTGAACTGTGTGAGAGGGGCTTGGGTGATGTAAGTCTGAGATAGGTCAAGACGAGCACAAGCATCAAATTGATCTGTTTGACGAGTTGGAATCACTCGCTGGCGCTGGGTCGCTTGTACTTTCAGGTACCGCCCTTGCGATGTGGGCGCGGAGGGGAGAGTGTCTGCTACATTAGGAGATGTCCTAGGTGAGCTCGATTTAACAACCGACCCGAATGGCATGTGGTCTAGATTAAAGCATGGATCCAGCGCTTTGGTACCTCGTCCGTGAGGTCTCCGACAGACTTCTCGCCTGCACACCGCACCGCGACGGAACGCAGCGCAGAGTGTCAGGATGACAGGGATCGATTGATGGGTGGCAATGGAACGGAACACCAACGGAGTACTTCGTAGAAGCCCGACGAGCACGAAAGTAAAATGTTAAAGTTGGAGGACACACACTACATATATAATAAATTCGACAGAGAACCCCGAAATTGACTATCAAGAATGGACCAGATAAGAATTTCCCGCTGGAAACCAAGACACTATTGCTACATCTCGCCGATAACAACTCTGGATTGATAAGAGGCTCTTCAACGATGGGGGCAAAGCTGTTCGGTTCGTGGCGACCGCCGAGGTATTGTATGTATAATAGTTTGAGTATGGTTGGTTGGGACTAACTGCGCAAATGAAATTCCAGTTCCTTGCCGTGTTGAAGTTGCTATCATCACTTTACTGGTCTACATAGTACATAACCAACCAGACCCCAGAGTGCCCTTTTCGCTACACCCTCCAATACTACTTCGTACATAGTGATTATGAGGCTCAATTCTGGATCGAGATATATATTCGATATCACTATTAATTAATTTGATAAGGAAGGACTGCTCAGAGTCGTCGCTTAACTACCAAACCAAACCATGACAAAAGCACAGTCGGTAATTCCTTGGTAAATTCGTTGCTGATAATGAAAGTTTGTTTGGTCGTAGCTTCCAAATGGACCTAGTTAGCATGACATATTACTTAAGCCACATTTGGGAAAATCTTGAAGGAACTGTGGCTGGTGCTCTTTCCTAGACAGAACCTGTGGAGTCTGAGGTGAGGCAAAGGCTTTTTTTTTGACAGGCTGAGGAAATAATTTTCCCAGGTTCAAATTTCTCTGCTTGAAAGACCACACTGTCGCCCAGTCTGCAAGCTAATCTGCCTCCACCACGAAGCATTGGAGAGGCAGCAGTCACAGCAGGTGATTGTGTTTTCTGTCCACAAGGCATTTGGCTAGTGGATATTGTACAATCAATCCTTTCCAGCCTGTTGCTGGTCTCCTTCCACCCTCACCTCGGCAACTCACCCCTTTGCACTCCCTGTCGCGAACTCGCGTCTTTCCATCAACCTGCAATTGGTTTTGCACATCTTTCCCCTTCAGCCTGCCATAACAGTTTTTCACCATGGCGTCTACATTAAATTCTTTGAGGGATGCCCTCTTTTCGAACCCTGTGGCGGCTACCGTTGCCGATGCGCTGAACTCTTTCTCCGAGCGACGAGCTAAACTCGGCCTCTCGAACCCGGGAACTGTCGAGAACCTGGCCAAGGAAGTCCAGCGCGATGTCCTCCTTCAGGGATACATGTTCACCGGCATCAAGGCCGACTTGACCAAGATGTTCAGCGTCTCGCCGCTTTTCCAGGTCTCCCACCAGTTCGCCATGAGTGAGCGTCTCAGCCCCTACAATTTCGCCGCCCTCTACGGCACCAACAATGTGAGTAAACCTTTTTCTTCACCAGAAAACCGCAAGCATTGACTAAGCAAAAACTCTCCCCATCACTTCAGGTCTTCCTCCAAGCTCAAGTGGATAACGAGGGACAATTGTCGAGCCGATTCAACTGGCGATGGCACGACAAGTTCGTGAGCAAGACCCAGCTCCAGCTCTCCAACGACGGATCGAACATGGCTCAGATCGAGAATGAGTACACCGGCGATGACTTCACCGCCTCGCTTAAGATGCTGAACCCTTCGTACCTTAACGGCGGTCTGACCGGCATTTTCGTTGGAAGCTATCTTCAGTCCGTAACCTCCAAGCTGGGCCTCGGTTTTGAGACCGTCTGGCAGCGCGGTGTCCTTACCCAGCCCCCCGAGACCGCCGTCTCGCTCTGTGCGCGCTACAAGTCGGATGACTGGGTTGCCACTGCTCAGCTCCAGACCCAGGGTGCTCTTTCGGCTACCTACTGGCGTCGTATCTCCGAGAAGGTCCAGGCTGGTGTTGACATGTCTCTTGCCCTCGTGCCCGGCCAGGGCGGTCCTCTAGGAGGCGGTATCTCCAAGGAGGGAACCACCACTGTCGGTGTCAAGTATGACTTTAGGATGTCCACCTTCCGTGCTCAGTTCGATTCCAAGGGCAAAATTGGCCTGCTCGTCGAGAAGCGCGTTGCACCTCCCGTCATGATGACCTTCGCTGCCGAGGTTGATCACTTCGCGGTAAGTTCTTCCATATAAAAAGACGCTTTGTGAATCCCGCCCTTGATACATTGACTAACTTTTCTGTCTCCGTTGTAGCAACAAGCCAAGGTTGGCGTCGGAGTATCGGTCGAGGGTGGAAGCGATGAGCTCGAGCAGCAGCACGAGATGATGGGTCAAGCGCCCCCGTCTCTCAACATCCCCTTCTAGATGACGAGATGTATTTCTCATCCCCCGGTGCCGAGGTAGTTTCTTCTGATCGCATGAGCGGCATCAGAAACCCAGTACTCCTCGACAACGCATCCAATCCTCCACCATGAACCGAACGCTTCGAAGTATCCCAGCAGAGCGCAGAAGAAGGCAGGCACGCGAAACAATACGACCTAATCTTAACCCCAACAATAACGGCCGGAAACTAGGAGACACCCTCGAAATCGATGAGAAATCGTTGTACCAGCACATGTGTCTTTTATTCTCTTTTTTTTTTCCTTCTCCAGCACCTCGGGTGCGATGTCTTTTTTAGCAGTTTTTCCTTGTCTTTGCCATCACCAGGCTATAATCATGTGGTCTCGGGTGTTTGGTTCGGTTTTTTTCCGTCGAGACCTTTCGCATAAAGCATTGCACGAATGATAGATTTCCTTGTCCTCCCTGCGGATTCATCGGCCTTCCGCCCACCTTCCTGCTGTCTCCTACCTAACCCCCTTAAACACACCCCACTTTTAAAGAGTTGTTAATGGTTCGTCGGATGTCTTGTCATGTCTTCTGGTTGGATTCTCCAAGTTCGGATTCTCTTCAGATATAGAGGGAATTGTATGGTGGAGGATTGTGTATATTATTAGCTGCAATGGAAACTGCAAACTGCACTCTCATGGTTCTGTCTGTGTTCTTGTCGTTGATTCTTTTGTTCTCGAGCATTCTATTAACCTATTCATAACCCACTTCCTCCACAGCCTTTGTCTGGCAAGCACCTCGCTTGCACTTACATCCTGATTCTCATACGGCTCCGAGATGCGGCCTACAAGGGAGCAAGAGTATCGACTCCATCATTTACTACGCTTCCAACTGGAAATAAGCAACCATCAAAGGTCGACAGACCTAGCTAGCGGCCCTTCTCCAGTTGGCTAGCTTTCTCTCCCTAGGGACATGCATAAATCTCGCAGTCCACCTACTAGACGATTCCCCACGGTCTCGTCGACTTTGGTAACCCTGCTGTTTGAGCGTGGCTCTTTGCAAGCTCCGTGATACGAATTGAACAATGGTTGGGCAGTGGGAGGGGCCTGAGATGCATTCTGGATTGTCACGCCGAGACCATATGCTCCGGATAATTTGTGCCTCCCGTCCTTTTATTTCTTCTTTTTCCCTGTTTTCTTTTCTCGGTGAATCATACCGAAGTACACTATGAAGCTTAAGAAATGGTATTGACATCGCCTTCCAGCGAGAGTAGCCATGCAAGAAGAAAGAAGAAGTCGATGAAGGAGGATTTTGAGTGGAGCAGGAAGAAATCATATCATACCTCTCTCAGAATCCTGGAAACCATCAGATCGAACCCCTCGCTTCTCAGCATCCGGTCTTTCTATGACTTGCGGGGCAGGTCTAACCCTGGGTGGGGGGTTGTCCTCACCACGGCCAACCGGCATTTGCCTGCCTAGCCCAAATTTTTAACCTTCTCTTCGGCCTTCTTCCTTCGACATCATGATTCGTCCCTCGGCTCTCGCATTCGAGTGGGACCAACATCAACACATGCGGCCAAACTTCTCACCCCATTCGCAAGATGAGCGTTCTTGAGTCTAGGACAGACCAGGTTCGAGTTGTGAAGCAATTTACATCTATACAAGGCCGAGTTATCGTCATATGCCATGGCTATAAGCTAAGGTCCTTTTGATCTTGCAGGTTATATCGAGCCTCTAACTCTAGATGGTTCTCCCGCGGCCACTTTTTTTTCGAGGTGCCCCTGGATAGCGCAAGCGCCTAGCACTCGGCAGCGAGGGTTTCGATTTACATCCATCTTCATAGACCCGTCGTTAATTGAGCGGTATATGGGCTTGGACATATGGACGCAGGCACTTTGGACCCGTTAAGCATGAGTGCATATCGTGCTCTTTACCTTTTATGAGAAGTCTTCGGATAAACCAACCAGACGCCACCTGCCAGGTCAAAATATATAGCCAAGGGACGTACGCGTACGGCAGGGCTTTCACCCGGCTGTCCGTTTCCTGGTCTCTTGGACGAGGATCGACGGTCTCCCTTTAACGCATTCCGAAATGGCCTGAAGTTGGATGAGCTACCCACCACTGTGATGATCCAGACCACGTTCTCGAATCATGGCGTGTCCGATGGGGTTTCTCCATTATCAACTTTCTCCTGCCCACTACCATGGGCGCTTCCTCATACCTGGCGATGTAGTCGTCATTTTCATCAGCGTGCGGAATAGTTGATTGTGAAGGGGCCGGGCTAGGATCAGCCAATATAACGCCATTGTGAGAAGTCAAGACGCTATATTCTTCTTCGCCAACCGGCTCTACCTCATCGGATCGTGCCTTCCGTTTGGGGGCGCACCTTGACGTCTCCTCTGTGTGTTGGACGTCGTGCAATATCACGGCTGCGTGTCTCCGCCGTGTTTCTTGATATGACCGAGGGAAAGCGAAATGAGGGGGCCAGATGAGCCATATAGGGAATAAGGTGAAGATCCCTGGTTTTCGACCGCCAGGGTCCGGTGTGCGTTGCCAATCGTCACCCTCGCACAAAGCCTTGCGCCATTCCGACCGCTCTTCATCTCTGAGTGTTTCCTCCTTAGCCATGCCACATGCCCGTTGGAGGAGGGGTCGCAATATGTGTTAATTTATCGAGAGAGACGTGCCTGAGAGGGGAAGACTCATTAGTGCACCATCCCCGGTGGTGTGCTGGTCCCACCCGCCCTGCAAATGTC
Organism: Scedosporium minutisporum; assembly: GCA_034774675.1. Lineage (NCBI taxonomy): Eukaryota > Fungi > Ascomycota > Sordariomycetes > Microascales > Microascaceae > Scedosporium > Scedosporium minutisporum. Next base: position 23,781 of record SJVG01000450.1, read on the forward strand.
AACGGCCGATGTTGGGGTAGCTCCATGTTCAATGTGATTGCTGCATGCCAACCTCGCAACATCTCTTTAGCGATATTTCACTAACTGGAGGTTTTCGTGAGAGTGCCCCCATATCGGCATTTCTTGTCTGAGGAAAGAGATCAATGATTTGGCTCGTCCCTTCCCTCATACGGCGGATTGATTCAGACGATCACCAACTCGATGTTGAGTCCTACGCCGACGCATGCGATATATGTCTACGTGGCGATGGCCGCCACTCGATGCGGGTGAACCAAGTGACATATCGTTCAAATAGACAGCCGGGCTAGCTCCTGAGCACATTTTAACCGCGGCGGACCACTTTACATTCACGACGGTCACCACACGCGTCCACATACGACTACATTCTATCGACCGGTGTGAATGCTCTCTCTTTATGGATGACAGGATTACATGCCAACGACTTACATGGCCAGCAGGCCCCATGAAGGTCTCACCACTTCTCTCGCGAGGGTTGTTTAAGGAGGTCTCTTTCGATTGCGGTTGTCGTCAGCCCGGCATTGCATGCCGTTTTCTGATGGAGCTTCCCCCCTGTCTGCTCGGAGTCCCGATGTGACCCTGAAGATCCGAAGAATGGGGAGACATGACGCTGTACCTTGCTTCCACCATCCAACCAGTCGCATTCGTCACCCACACCAGGCGCCCAGGATTCAGATGCGAATTGTTTCCTGTCTGTATTGGTCGGACTCTAGAGCCTTCTCTAACTTCTACTTTCTTTGTTTCTAGCACAGGTATTTCATCCGAAAAATTGGATAGGCACGTAATGTCTCTCGATCGACGGGGCTAAAAGCTCTTGCATTCATCCGGACCAGCCAAAGACCTCGATGCACCGGTCAGCAAACCAGCAACGCCCACTTACACAGCATCTATTTTGCCAAGAGTCTACTCCTCCGTCCATACCTCAAGCTCAATTAAAGGTCCTCTGTTTGGAGATTTGTTCCAGCACATCCGCTGCCCCGTCTCTTTTATTCCCCCAAGAAATAACACGGGTCTTTCTGGCTGGCCAAAGTTAGCCAGCCGTATTCCCAATGGAGTATATTATCCAATCATCCTACTAACCGTGGTAGTAGCCGACAATACTTCCCACTTGCGTGCCAATGAGTCTGCACTTTGGTTTATAGTGCAAGATGGTGTCAATTGCCTGACTTCGAGTAACCCTCTCGTACCCAGTCCACACTTTAGCTTTATACACCACTTTTCATCTGCCGCGCCATGTGGAAGAGGCCCGATATTGGTTTCTGGCCTCATCAGCTCTCAGCCCGTCCGTGTCTGCAGCATTTGACATGTATTGATCCTCTGTCACTTTGCTGGGTCTGCACATGACTTGGATGGCCTGGACGGGACTAGATGGCCTTGTCTCCATCCCCATCCCCTGCGGGTCAAGTTTGATCCGGCTGCTCTCCCTTCTCGATGTCACGGCTTCTGGACACCTCGAGCGGCTTGTCCGATTTACCGCCTTGAAAAAAGCCGGGTTGGATGAATCTCGCTCTAAACTAGAAAGATGAGATTCTGCGTGAGGGATACCCGAGATATTCCATCCGATATCCGGAATACTCCAATAACGGGATATTTGCAATGGCAGGCTTGTTACCTCATGCGAGCCAATACCCTAGCCGAAGAGGGAGTGCACTTGCCTTGTTCTCGGGTCAACAACGACCCTCGAGCTATCCACACACACACACGATTCTACACGCCTACCTAGACCCGGCGAGCCGCTCATCTGCGTCTGCGTCCCCGAATTGTCCAGCTCGCCGTCCAAGAACTCAGATGAAGACACGCACTTGCCTTCCCTCTCGCTCGATGGAAGACCATTTGCGTGTCTCCTCTCCACTCTTGCGTGATGACCTTCGCCATCCTCGTCACAATTGCTTAAGAGGTACAGTACTATACCGAGATGAACACACCTGCAACCCACCCTTTGGATCTTGTTCCTGGCAAGTGTCACTCTTCCCCACCCACTTTATTCACCTCGACTCACCTGTACCTTTATGGCCCTTGCAGGCTGTGGCGTGAGGTGCCGCTCTTTCCATTCCCTTCCCCACACCAGACTTCATCCCGCTTCTGGATGTAATCAGCCGCTCATGCCTGATTGGCCGTTTCTAGCTCAATGTGCCTGCAGAGTATAGAGCTTCTTTCGACATGGCCTCCCAGCATTTCTCCATCCGGGGGCCAAGGGCTCTGGCATGTGGAAGGCGTGTGTGGCCCATGATGGAGATCCATCAGCCCGCTCCCGAAGAAGCGAATGGGTAATTGAGTTGGCGAATAACTTCTTAGTTGTCTTCAACCAAGAACGTGCCTGGCCTCGACCAAACTTCATCTCCTAACCTCAGTATCACGCCCCTCTTCCCGCCCTTTATGCCGTACCGGTCTATGACCCCACGGACAGATGCGAGCTTCCCCCGGATGAGGTCCTCGCCTGGCGCCTCGACCCCTCCATCATCATCATATACCTCTTCACGAAGAAAACACACACCCTGGGCATGCGTAGGAAAGGCGTCATAACTCGGCACCATTCCCGCATTTTCACTTACTGTCAAGTCCTTGGCAAGGCAAACTCGCCACAACCCTGTCAATTGTTCCCTTTGGAGCCACCGATTCCCATCTTCTTCGACTTGCCTTCACTCCCCCTCCCTTTTCTTCCATATTGACCCTATATTGAACCTCCTCACGGTGTCGTAAGCCCAGTTTTCCCGACAATGAGGTGCCTTTTCTGTTCTAGAAAGCAAACGAAACTTAACGGACCGCAATTATCGTCAATATGGACTCTTCCCGGAATCCCATCACCGGCTCATGGCTATATAAGGACGAGGGAGGAAATGTCTCCCCCATGGCCTTCGATCCTTGCTTGGCTCTTTCTATCCCCCCTTCTTCTTTCTCTCTTCAGCCACCACCAGCGGGAAATTCTTGTGGGTAAGCGACAAGACAGAGTCATAGATTGGCCATATATTCTTCACTCTTTTGAGAAAAGAACCACCTTCCTTTATCACCATGGCATCCAAGCTTTTGGTCGCCGCTCTCCTCCTCGCTCCCAACGTGTTGGGACGAGCCATCCCGGAGGCTGCTCAGAATGAGATTGCCAACATCCGTGAGCGAGAGCTCACCTTCGTACGTTCGACTCGGTTTCGTGGTTGGAGGCCATACCTCAACCATGAGGGAAACGAGAAACACCAACTGAAACTGACGTTGTTTAGGCCGATGCTGCCAACCTCCAAGCCCGAGAGGCGATTGACGTCCTCGTGACCCGCGCCGAGATCACTGGCGAGGTGAGTGCCTGTCTACGTCTTTAATCCTGACCCCATCAGAACAAGTCAAGTGCTAACGGGTGTGCCGAAATTGCAGAGGGGCCACAAGGAAAAGAAGGGCTCGAAGTCCAAGGGCAAGAAGAGCAAGGGCAAGCACCATGAGCATGCCGAGCCCGAGGACAAGTTCATCATTGGCAAGCCCAGGGCGCGTAAGCCGCATCCCCGTGGCCTTCAGCGTCGCCAGGATGACGAGGTGAGTTTTATCTTAATAGAAGAAACCGACCATCCGTCTTGCAGTGCTATTCGAGGGGAAAGGTGCGTGAGCACTAATATTTGGCAAATAGGAGCGCCCCGGTCGAGATCCTCCCGCGGATGAGGAGGAAGAGAAGAGGCCCGCTCCCGAGCCCGTAAAGGAGGCTCCTAAGAAGGGTGACGACGATGAGGAGGAGGCTCCCAAGAAGGAGGCGCCTAAGAAGGAGGCACCTAAGAAGGAGGCACCTAAGAAGGGTGATGACGATGAGGAGGAAGCCCCCAAGAAGGAAGCCCCCAAGAAGGGTGATGATGAAGAGGAGGCCCCTAAGAAGGAGGCTCCTAAGAAGGAAGCCCCTAAGAAGGAGGCTCCTAAGAAGGAAGCCCCTAAGAAGGGAGATGATGATGAGGAGGAAGCTCCCAAGAAGGAGGCTCCTAAGAAGGAGGCCCCCAAGAAGGGAGATGATGATGAGGAAGAAGCCCCCAAGAAGGAAGCGCCTAAGAAGGAGACCCCCAAGAAGGAGACCCCCAAGAAGGAGACCCCCAAGAAGGAGACCCCCAAGAAGGGTGACGACGAGGAGGAAGCGCCTAAGAAGGAAGCCCCCAAGAAGGAAACCCCCAAGAAGGGTGATGACGACGAAGAAGAAGCCCCTAAGAAGAAGGAGACCCCCAAGAAGGAAACCCCCAAGAAGGGCGATGACGATGATGAGGAGGAGGCCCCCAAGAAGTCCCCCCCTAAGAAGGAGACTCCCAAGAAGGACGATGGCGATGATGAGGATGAGGAAGCTCCCAAGAAGGCCCCACCCAAGAAGGAGACCCCCAAGAAGGATGATGGTGATGACGACGAGGAGGAGGCCCCTAAGAAGTCCCCCCCTAAGAAGGAAACCCCCAAGAAGGACGACGGCGACGACGATGATGATGATGATGAGGATGACGACTAAGCGATTCTCACACACCACTCCAGCACAGGAAGCCTCCAGGTTTGTTCCCAGCCATTGAATTCCTCAAGGGCCAGACCTTGGTTGATGCTTTCGTGACCGCGGCCGGGACAGAGCGGCCAGTCGACTTCTTCCCATCTCTATCTCATATTCTCATTTTCCATTTTTTTCTTATTCTATTTTTTGCCCGCCTTTATTTTCCCCCAAGATGTCGCATTGCCGCCCTGTCTCTTTTTTCTACCATGGCCTCGCTCGCTCATCGGGGTGAGGCCGAGCCCCCCTTTTGATATCTTCGCTTCTCTGATTCTCTCCATATTTTTCGCTTCTTCTTCTTCTTCTCATGTACACAGGATTCACTTTTTAGAGGCGAAGACAAAAAAGTGTATCTAGTGTTCATGAATGTGTATGTTTATGATAAACACAGTGAGAAAGTCAATTGGAATGATGTTCATGTTGCAAGAAGACGGACAATAAGCGGTTTGCGTGTCTCGCGTTTCAAACTGGTGCAAGTTGTTTCATGCTTCGTAGATTCGATCTCAAATCTCTTGATTATTAAGACTTGATGAGACTGATAGGACAGGGAAAAAAAGTTGATTTTGATACTGTATTCACACCGTATCACTCTATATTAACCTAGCTTGGATACTCCGTGCGAATTCCTATAGACACCTCAATCTCGACAACCCACTTCACAACTGCCGAATTCTCATCTCAAGCTTCTCACTTAAACCCGCATTTTGGACACCTCATCTCAACATATCAAGACAATTTCATGAAATATTATCCTAATTAATTTATTTAGAAGACATTCTACTCACCACTCCTTACACCATGTCCGCATCCGTCGAGATCCAAGATGAAATCGAGGCCCTCAACTCCATCTACGGCGACTCGACCCTCACACCCACCGAGTCCCCCACCTCCTTCATCCTCCATCTCCCAGGCACGAACCGCTCCTCCCTCCGCCTCACAATCCCCCCAACCTACCCGGACGTCCCGCCCGAAGTCAACTCCACCTTTAGCTCAGGCGGCGCATCCCGGCCTGTAGCAGCAGCCGAACTCCGCCTCTTCAGACAAGCCATCTTGGCCGTCTTCCAACCGGGCCTCGTCTGTCTATACGACGCCGTAGAAGAGCTATCTTCTCTTTTAGAATCAGAAGAAGCGCGTCACGAGGCTAGCGCGGAAGATGACCCAACGCAAGAGAGCCAAAATCAAGAAGCCCACGATGAGCCCGAGGTAGATTACGCCTCCATGCCCCCACCACCCTGGACCCTCTCCCTCCCTATAACAGAAAATCGTTCCACCTTCCTAGCCCGCATAGCCCCCGTCTCGTCCCCCTCTCAGGCGACATTGTACGTGCAGCACCTGCTCGCAACGGACCGCAAGGCGCGCCAGGCCACGCATAACATCACGGCGTGGCGCATCCGCGGGCCCAACGGCACGTCGTTTCAGGATTACGACGACGACGGGGAGACGGCGGCGGGCGGGAGGCGGTTGCATCTTATGCAGGCTACGGATCTTTGGGATAGTT
>SJVG01000451.1:0-29645 GCA_034774675.1 Scedosporium minutisporum
CTCCCATACCTCCCCCCCAGTCCCTCCCATTTCTCCTCGATCATTTTCGAACTCTCCATCTACTATGTAATAAGAGCCGGACAGGAAAACATTACTTGGGTCCCTCTCCAGGTTTTACCTCCTTGAAATTTCAGTTGATCTGTTTTTCTGCTTGATTCCCAGATACCTCAACACGTTACGTAGTCTTCCTTGTCCGCCCATGTCGCGGATTCTTTCTTATAGAGCGCTACCCACTGATTTCGGTGTCTGCGGGGCTCCAGTTTCCGGCTGGTCTTAGCCAGTGCTGCCTTTCCCTCGGGCAAAAGCTCCCTAAAGCTTCGCCCCAAAATTTGCCTCTGGCACCTTCCACAAACAACATCCACGTCCAAGCCGGTTGCCCATATATGCGAAAAGAGAAGGATCCAACTGGACAAACAAAGGAGAGCGATAAAACTGAAACACCAGGAAAAAGCAGCTCTTACCTAGTTTCCTCTTTCTCTTTCCTGCAGTCTTGGCTTCTCAAACCGCCCCCGCTCTCCTTCACGACGCGTATCCATCCCGACATTACCGCCCTCTGCGTGGGTCCTTTTTTTTTTTTTTTTACCTTCTTGCCTCAGACAAGCGATTATAAAGAGGTGCAGCTCGTATTCGAGGAACAGGAGCCTGACTCTCTTTAATTCGCGAACTTGGGTGTTTCTACGATCCTCTGCGGTTGGATCCGTCCAGGTGCAGAGCTCCGTGAAGATCGATACTGTCAAGGGAAAAAAAAAAAAAAAGAAAAAAAAAGTTTCCACCAGAACAAATCTTCTTGATACAACCTACCCCCACGAAACCACGAACGCTCACCGAATATCCTCTCCCCGATCTTTACCGCCACTTGCTTCTTTCCACGCATACCCGGACCAGCCGCGGGAGGCGAGCTGCATGCTCCAGTCTGCATGCAGGAGGGCCGCGATCGTTGTCGAAGCACTGGCGAGAAGTCGAATTACGTCAGTCGATCTACACGTACAAGGACGAGGAGACTACACGGGGATATTTCTGGAAACGATGTCCTCCACTAGGAAGCGACCGCTCGTATCGTCGGGCTCTCAGGTGCCAGGCAAGAAGCGCAAGACAGACCCCGCTACGCAGAAGTTTTACGCTGTGAGGATTGGGATGAGGCCTGGGGTTTATCGGACGTGGGAGGAGTGTCAGGCGCAGACAGCTGGCTTCAAAGGCGCTTCATGTAGGTCGATTCCGCTGGAGGAAGGAGAGAGTCCTGGGACAGCTTTGCTCAGGGTGATATCAAGCCTGGACACTAACTTTTTTTTTCTTTCACAGACAAATCGTTCCTCTCACTAGAGGAAGCCCAAGCCTTCGTCGCGGGAAAAAAGATCAAGTCTTCCACAAGCCCCACCGAGCCGCCAAAGTTCTACGCCGTCGCCAAGGGAGCGTTCACGGGGATCTTTACGGACTGGGACCAAGCCAGCAAGGCGATTAAGGGTCAGAAGGGCCCCAAGTACAAGAGGTTCCCTACGCGTGAGGAGGCGGTGCAGTTCATCAAGGAATGGGGCGACGCCGATGCGATTGCTGCCCTGGGCGAGGAGGTGTCCGACGCCGAGAGCGACGACGAGTCAGACGAGATCGATGACGATAGTGAGAGGCTTGAAGTTGAGGAGCTGTCCGAAGTCAAGAAGAAAAAGGGCAAAAGCGTGTTGAGTATCTGGACGGATGGGTCGAGCTTGAAGAATGGTAGGGCTGGTGCTGCGGCGGGGGTCGGTGTCTTTTTCGGTCTCGGTGATACAAGGTATGATATTCTCCACCAGATTTTACTATCTTGTGCTGCTTCCTCCGCTCTTCATCTCCGATGCTAAGCTTTGCTACTTCATCTAGAAACATCTCCGAACGCCTACACGGCGAAGTCCAAACAAACCAACGCGCCGAGCTAACCGCCATCCTCCGCGCCCTCCAAGCCGTTGACACCGACGAAGCCGTGCAAATCATCACCGACAGCCAGTACAGCATAAACTGCGCCACGGTGTGGGCGTCGTCGTGGGAGAAGAACGACTGGAAGACGTCGAACGGCGAGAGCGTGAAGAACCAGGACCTCGTCAAGGGGATCCGCGAGAGGATGAGAGAGCGTGAGAAGGCGGGCGGAAAGACGACGTTCAAGTGGGTCAAGGGCCATGCTAGTGACCCTGGCAACCATGCGGCGGACCAGTTGGCCGTTGCGGGTGCTAGGAAGGCTCTTTGGTGAAATGGGGAAGAGGACCCGTAGGAAAGGGGACTTTTTCTGTCCCAGGGGAATGAGGAGGTGGCCGAGATGGTTAACAGTACCGGATCGAATTGATAGTGATGGGTTGACTTGATGGTTGATTTAGAGGGAAAGGGACGGCATATTCATGGTCATATTTGCAAAATGATACCGCAAGCGATACGTGTTAAGGAGTTTGCTTAATTTTTTTCGGGCGACTCGACTTTGATGTTCACTTTTTTGGAGGCTACATGTCTGTTTTTACTCTTCATCTGTGTATTCCTTGTGATTTTGATTCTTGTTTGCCCATTGCATCTATGTTGGCGGCCCTATTGTTCGTTTGTTATACCTTTCATGGCGGATAGCTCTGCGCTGGTCAGGACTATGGCCCAGAGTAGTCTTCACTCTTGACAATACATTGACTTCGTTCTTGGAGGCACTTCGTCCATGTCTACCGTGATATGCTACAAACTCATAGAGTTGAACTTGACGCGTTCCTCCTACCCGATGCTGACTATCCAGAGATCACCTCGGCCTACTATATAAACAAACTAGCTTGGGATAAAAACACTCAGGGCCATGGAACGTTGCTCTAGGAAACTCGGATTTCGGGTGGTCTTCCGGTCACACACAGACACACTTATCATACCACAGAAAGGCTGGGATGTGAAACTGGCTCTCAAGTCCCCATTCCTCCGCACGCAGCACAATCACGACTCAAACAAGCTTCGCCGTATGACATTTTACCAACCCCTGCAGAAGGGGAAACGGAACAACAAGTGGTCGGATATCTTCCACGGAGGGCAGACCATAGATATCTGCTCTTCTATGATTCAAAGACAAGGCTTACACGCCCAGACGAGGCTGGAGACGAGAGGGGTTACAAAGTTAACAAACCTGAATACGAGACCGTGTATTAATGGCTGGGTCGATTTAACTTGAGACTTTTGTGTTTCTTAAGATGTGCCTGTATGTCTGAGTCAATGGGTTTGTATTTCGGCGCCGTGGAGATATGGACACCTCCTTTTGGCACGAGTTCGCTGTTCCTGGAGACAACTTTCGAGTCGCTCCTAGATTTATCTTCTCATCTGCTGGCAAATTGTTTGTTTTAAAGAAAAAGATATCGACCGAGGCCGTTGCCATGAAGATTCAGGTCTGCCGAATGCACCTTCCAAGGAAATCAGTAAGATTTGGTGTCCTAGGGACACTCTACCTGAATTGAATAGGCATAATTCTCTTCTTTTTGTCTATATGATTTGTTTATGAGTTGTGCGCTGAGCAGGTTTGTTAATGCCTTGAGAGCTTGATATTGACGGCGGTTGGAGATGTTCGGAGACAGGAACAGCCTGGTGACCCGGAGCGGAGTAGTCGGAAAGGCGAAGGGGACGGAGACGGAGTTCCTTGCGAAATAAATAACAAATACTAGGAAAATATATCCAATAAATATAAAATGTGACGGTGCAACGTGAGCTGTTTGAAACTTCGCCGTCTCTGGCGCTCTTCGGCGAGGAGGGCGGGAAGAAAGCCGTGGTGAAGGCCGGATCTTGACATAACCTGATATTAACCTTACATCGTCTTTCTCATACCTGTGCTCAAGACAACCGCCGGAACTCGGATGCCGTATGCCGTATGCAACTCAAGGGTCTACTAACACAACTTAAGACAAAATTCTTTACTTCTGGAAAAGTGGGACGACTTTTTTCTTCTCCTTGCTTCTTTTTCTCCCTTTCCATGGAGGAACGAGAAGAACGAGACAGCTCTAGTTCTGGCTCTTGTTGGAAAAGATGGCTGGAGTGTGTCTTGTTTTCTGTCTCAGTTATTCTTGGCCTGATCTTAGTGCTGTTCCAGACCCCCAAACCAGGACCCCCAAATACTAACAGGAGAGACATAACTAAACTTATTCTCCAGGTAGGTTAGTGGGAATTCAAAGATTGATCAAGGTGTCATGTCATGGGGCAGACGTTGATAGGTGACCGGGGGACTGTCGGTTGCTGGCCGTGATGGGATCTCTTTGAGACGCAGGGCCCGAGACCTCCCGGGACCAGATTAGAATGAAGATTAAATTGATGTAATAAAATCAATTGGTTTATTTATATTTTGTTCCGAGTTCGGTGTGGCTGTCCGGAAAGGTTATCAATTGATTGCAGCATTGCATGGCGAGGTGCAGATAGGCACGGTAATTAGTCGGTCTTTTATTGCGTGATAAGGCGAAGACTCATCGAGGTCTTCAGTTTTCAGTTTGATCAGATATCAAGTCCAGAGAAGGCCGGGCCAAGGAAATCACGGCCTCACCTACAGGACAGAACTTGAGACATAAGGGTAGAACGGCATACGGCACATTCATCCGGCAGCCAAGCTAGTAGAAAGTCAAGACCTACCAGCGCCTTGGTAGGCAGGAAAGAGTTCCAGCTAAGACGTCAAACGGTGAAAGAAGTTGGATCAACTATGGGCTGACTTTTCTTCTGGCTCTTGCTCTGCCCAGCTATGGTGTTGGTTCTTGGGAGAAAGCATCGAGTCTACTTGCACTACTGACGCGAGCATGCATGTCTTGTCAAATCAGACCAGCTCCTGTCTCCAGTTACTTCGAGGACGTGAATGGAAAAGAGACCTTTGTCGATTGATAACTATAAACGACGATCTCCTGGGAGATGAGGGGGTGTCAGAGCGGAAAAAGAAGAAGCTTTAGTACGCCAGAATGGTTTACTTTTGCGTCCCGTGTGTTTGGATACGCGCTATTCCTCTTGCTAGTCGCAGGAATGATGAGACGGTGTCAGAGGCGCCAGGGGACGGATAGGACATGACGGAGAAAGACCATTCTGCTATAATGGATCAACTTCGACGCCCGTACACGTGTGCGAGGGTCGAGAAGTATTACTCGATGTATCACCCACACGGTGTATTTGGGCGGATGTCCATCTAGTCGTGTAAACTGTTTCCATGGCTTCACCGTCGTTGTTGGATGGGGGTTGCGCAATAGGGTATCATCCATGCATTTCTATTTCCCATCTTATCGAGGAAAAAGGAAGCATACCAAGACGCGGGCCATAGACAAACACAAGACGGCCTGCGATGTAGGATGTACACTGATCTCCAGGGCCAACTCGACCGCTCCGGGTGGAACATACCGGTTCAGACGGCTTGGATGATTGGAACAGACTGACACGGGGTCTTGGACTACTGCACACCATCGTGTCGCGGCATACTCTATGTAGAGCTGCTCTTATTTCACAGACGCGGGAGGTGGGGTTTTAGAAACAAAAGAGAGAGCGAACAACACTAACCCGAAATAAAGGTGTGAATTGCTTGGGTATGGGTTGAATATATCCAACTAAGGTCGCACTGCGGAATGGTAACCGGGTATTCCCAAGGAGAAGGTCGATGGAAGGCCGTCAGGGCTCCGGTCCGGACCCAACCTCTCCCTTCACGACCTGCATGTTCCTGGCATCAAAAGGACGGCACGGCAGGGTGGTTCCGGATCGACCGATAAGCCAAAGTCCGGATCATAACCCCGACCAGTTAGATAGCCTGCGTGAGGGGTGCGCCATGTTGACTCTTGTAATGTATATAATAAATGCTTTTTCTTTCTTTTCACTTTGTTTCTACCCTTAGCGGACTTTCCTGAGCCTTTCTCCTAGCGGGTAGGGCACCAAGCCCTTGTTCTTGAAATGATGATCATCCTAGGCTTCTGAGGTCTTGCTTGTTCCTGGTTTCCTTGTTCCATCACGGTGCTACGTGGGCGCTTCGAGCTGGGGTTGACCAAAAAGCGACGTGGAGAGGCATTGCCTGGCTAACAACATACTAACCCGTGGTTGGTCTTGATGCTTCCTGGGTGCGCTCACCTGACGTTATCACAGAACCAACCATGAGGTGGCAGAGAAAGGGGGGAGAGCTTGAAAAGAGATGGAGCTTAGTCGAGGTCATTGTGATGTGCCTAACTCTACGCGAGGGGGAATTGGATTTGTTTTGATCAGTCGAGTGTTTATAACATGGCGCTATGTAGCCCTTGATCTCCATCCTCGAACCATCGCAAGATTGGCAATGCCAGTTTAGCAGCGCGGATCAATCGTAGCGCATCACTAGTGACTAGCGCGATGACAGTTGTGTTTAGTGTAGTGGGGTGTGAGTGCTGTGTTTAAGCGCATCCTCTGAAGTCTGGGGATGGGATCAATGATGGGAGTTGATTGATTGATAGTTTTGGAACGAATTCGTCGATTGATGTTTTGGTGCGAGAAGAAGAAATGGGGTTTGATACTCGATACTCTGTGTTTCGTACTCCGTACCTTAGTACTTCGTAGCAGGAATTTCTGGTTTGTTATTCATACTGTGCTGCGCCTTGTTAGTCGAGGGGACTTTCTACAGGATTCCATTGGACACACAGTTGACAAAGTGTCTCGTGCACGGATATGACATTGACGGAGCCCTGATAAGGTTTTCAATCTGTGCAGTCACTTAGCTCCATACGAGAGAACGAGAGGATGTGAGAGGAAATATGTGAGTACAACTGCAACGTACTTGAACTACATTGTGCAATGAGGTAGATTGCTGACTATCAAACTCAAACTAGGTCTTGGTGTCTGGAAATTTCCAAGTCGTCACCATCACCTACCTCTCTTGATCGGTATGTCTACGTGTACTGCCTGGTACCAGCCCACTTCAGCCCACTCCAGGATGCACATTGGTGCGTGGGGAGGTACATCAATCGAAGTATAGGATTACGAAGTACGAAGTAAACTCTCAACAAATTATTGCATAGTAGAGTCGTATTACTCCAAGCTCTCGGATTTTCTGGCGACATAGCGAACCATATTATAGGTTTCGTCTCGACAGGAACCTTTAACCTTGAAGATGGAAGATGTAAACATTGACATTGCTTCCGGATATCAATTGATCTTCGTTGCAGGCGCGGGATGGAATAAGATTTATGGGGGCTCGGAGTGCTGTCTCAAACTAGTGAACGACGACGAGGTAGAGCGGTTCCTCGAATTGATAGCTGTCCACCACTTCGTACCTATTTGATGCAATACTGCGCAACGACAATGTCGTCTAGTGTCGTGTACTTCGTACACTCCTCCAGGCGGGCTGGCCACTAGTTCACGCAGATGATTCATAGTGCTACACTTGAAGACTTGATGTGGGCATTCTTCGCCTTTTTGGTACATCAAAGGAAAGACTAGTGACCTGCCTAGTCCGGGAGGTCAACCCAAGTCAACCCCAGTCAACCCCTCGACAGATGTCTCCTTCCTGCTGCCTTGTGTAGACAGCGCCCCGAGCTTTAACCGGAGGGACAGCGACCCACATAGATTTGTGCATCGTGGGTTCCCAATATTCCCATCACAAGTGTTGACGACGCCGCCTCCTCCAACCAACCCATTCTCTTCCCCCCATCTGCTGGGTCTGGTTGTATCTGTCGAGACTTCGGACCCGGAATCTCAGGACACTCGACATCACGGTCTTTAAAGATCCAACAGATAGCGGGACCCTTCGAGTCTGGGGATATCATCGACCTCCCGAACTTGCTTGCCACCCACCGCTTGGAGTCGGCCCCCAGCAATTTTTGGGGTCGATCGTGGATTCGTGACCCTTAAGTCTCTTGACCCTCAATTTGGCTGGCAGAGAACGGACTTGGCGTGTTCCCTGTGACTACTTAGGTGCCAGCTGCATCTTTCCAAAAACCTGCCATCTCCTTTCCTTCACCCTCCTCCTAATACGGAGTGTATTGCAATTGCGACGTACGCAATTTCGACGACTTGGCTTTTTGCCTTTTCGCTCAATTCCCCCGTCCTCAACTGAAGGCATCCATATTTCTCACCCTCTCATTCTCTCTTTCTCTGAATTCTGGTTGAATGCACCCTAATAATTTTTATTGTCGTCGATTGGAAACCTCTGTTTTTCACGTAGCATCGACTTTTCTTTTGGGCCTTTCTTCATCCCTTCTATCCTCTCCCTATTCGACAGCCAGAGACCCTTGACCGTCTTTTTCTTTCTTTTTTTTCCGCCGCCACCACCCGCCGACCGCCTTCCCGCCCTATTCTCTTTCAGCTTCTTCACCACATCACCTCACAAACGACGATCTCTAGTCTCTCCGCCGACAACAACCAACACTCCCTGACTGGACTCGTGCGAACCTTGGAATACAGCGACGCCAACGCAATTACGCCGACGGTCCGTTTAGCGAAGATTCATCAATATCTGTAACTGCGCCTCCTTACCCTGCAGAAAACGGTAGCTCTTCTGCAGTTGACCGCCATTGATCCATTGGTCGATCACTCATTGACTTCCCTGGCGATTGCACACGATTTCGAATAGCATTGCATTATCGTCGTGGTGAAGGTTCGGGATCTTAATTAAGGCTACATTTGCGACATCGAGGCCGAATCGAGTGCGGGCGAGAGCGGTCAGAAACGAGTCCTGGGCGGACGAAATACCTCACCGCACCTTGACATATATTCTCACACCCAGCCCTTTACAAGATGCCCCCCTCCGAAGATCCGGATCTGGCTCTCTTTGATATGGAGAATTTTAGATTTCGCGGCCTGGACGAGGAGCAAACGCTAGATCCCTCAAGTCTCGACTTCCCAAAACCCATTACCAACGGCAATCATGACGCCTTCCTCAACGATCCCGATGCCGCAACCTCGTTTGTGTTTCACGAGGCCTACCAAGAAGAATCCCTATCCGACTCGTCCTCGTCGAAACGAGCAAGTAGTGAAGCCTCATCGAAGACTGGTCCGATGGACACGAGCATGATGAACGACATCTCTATGGACGATGGTACATTCCAAAATGCGTTATCAAACGAACAATTATTCGGGACCCCGAATCACCGGAATTTCGGTATCTCGCCGCTCGAGATGGATAGCACTTTTGACGAAGACGAATTCATGAATCAGTCCTTCGACTTTGCTAGAGCGTCTAGTAGTCCCAGTGACGTACCCAAACCTCTCATAACAGCTAACAGTCGTGCAACCAAGTCGAGGTCCCACATTAAGAATCGATCGGTATGCTTCCTTCGCCTCGTTTGGAGGGTCCCCCTCTCCCTCCCCTCTCCGATCAATCTAACTATAATTTAATATAGACACACTCCTTCAAGGTTCCGTCGAGGGAAGTTTCACCGCATTCGACGGTGTTTGCTAGCAACGCATCGTCACCGAACGAACAGATGGACTTCCACGATGCGAGGCATATGCTGATGCACCAAGCTAACGGTGCGCCGGCTTGGCCCCACCACCTTAGCCCGGCAGTCGCAAACCACCTCCCCCACGCTTTCGCTGCCAACCCTGCGGCGGCCAACCAGGCTATGGTTTTGGCCCAATTCCCGGCCTTTCTCCCTGTGCACCACAGTTTGGAAATTCTAAGCAACCATCCGATTTTGACCTTTGACAGAGACGGCATGCCGCCCAAGACTCGCGTCGAGACCCAGATCCATCTCAAGACGGTGTTTCCTCGACTACCGCCGGGTGTCGCTAAGCTACACCTCCCCAAGCACACAATCTCGAAGCCTAAACTTTGGTCCAAAGTTCCTTACGTACCATCTCCCGACACGCTGGATCTGCACACCATGCTCGTGTGCACGAGTGCCATGGAGAACGAGGATACGAGGTTACGAGCGTTGCAGAAGGCCCGCGAAGGACCTAACTCTGGCTTCAACGACGCGAGGCCAGAGAAGGAAACCGACGAGGACAAGCCCTTGAACGGTGGTGAGGTCTGGATCTGCAGCAACTGTATTGATCGTGAAAGGAAGCGTTCGGAGCGCAAAAAGGTCAAAAAGCCCGACGAGGAAGGTATCTGGAAACGAGAAGAATGGCGCCGTGTCGTTGTCTTCAACACCCACGAGATTCGAGAGTTCCCCAAGCCTGATCCCATCACGGGTTTCACAACGATAGAGCTCCCTATGCGTATCGCTTGTTACTGTCGTCACCAACAGGAGAAGATGGGTTTCCAAGTCATCTTCACTATTCGGGACCATCTCGGACGTGTCCTAGCCCAGGAACTAACCCCATCGATCATGATAACCGACGACCACAAGAACCACCTTGCTCCGCCCGGACCCACGACTTCGACTACCCAAATCTCTTCGCGGCCAACGCAGAATTCGGCGCACATGAACGGCGCTGCATCTGCAGCTGCCCCTGTGTCTGCGAAACCACAACTGAACGGCGGCGATGTCAAGCCGGCTTCCAATCCCGTAGTCCAACCGACCCCATTCCGCTCAACCCAGTCGGTCTCCGATCTAACACGACTACAGGCGGGCCCGCCTCCGACCGCCCGGCGGATAGTGAACCCCAACAAGCCTTCGATGAACTCGCGCACTCTCTCACGCCCAGCCTCACCGAACAGCCTATCGGCACCGCATGCCAAGAAGCGAAAGTCCAGCGCAGGGAAGCTGCCTGTTAGCATGGCCATGACCCCCCTAGATACCGCAACCGCCACTTCTCCTCCGACCCAACTATCCGGCGCGCCGTCCACTGCGACGTCGCCATTTGCGCCCGGCGCTCTATCATTCCCCAACCAGGATTCGATGTTTACCGGTGGCAGTCCCTCCGCAGGCGGAAACCTCTTTGGCACTGCGCCCTCAACTCCCAACATGGAGGACCCCTCCTTCTTCTCCCCGAATGCGTCCTTGAGCGTCGCCGCGGAACCCCTAGCCCTTCGACACAGGTTCCCCACTGCGGCGGGATCGACGCACCAAAGCCGAGCATCGAGCCCGAATAGCTTCAACAACGCTCTGAATGCAGCCGCTCTCCAGTCCCAGTTCGCGCAGATGCTTCCCGCCGGCGCTGCCACCGCCGCGAACCTCGCCGCCATGAATTCACTCGGTAACAACTTACTCGGAACGCATCCCCTCCCTACCATTACGAAGATCACGCCCTCCGAGGGCTCTAAGTTGGGCGGCTATGAAGTCACGATCCTGGGTACCGGATTCCACAGAGCACTCGAGGTCATGTTTGGAGATCAGAAAGCAACTGCGACTTACTTCTGGGCTGACAATATCTTGATCTGCATCGTGCCGCCCTCGCCCATACCCGGCGAAGTGGTAGTCACGTTCCCTCAACACCAGACTGGAGTGCAGTCGATGATTAATCCGCAGAAGTTCAAGTACTTGGACGATGACGAGGACAAGCTGCTTCGTTCGGCCATGGAGGTTCTCGCGCGCAAGATGAACGGCAATCTTGGTGACGTCAAGGACTTTGCTATGCGCGTCCTCAACTATCGTGGTCTTCCGCCTGGCGCGGGGGTTAACGGAGGTGGCCCAGCGGGCCAAGGCTACACCAACGCCGCGTCCGGCTCGTCCTCGAATGCGCCCTACGATATTGAGACCCAACTTATGAAGTGTCTTGAGCTCATCGACCTAGACGACAGCCCGTACAAGGCTCAATGGGATTACAAGATTTCTTCGGGCCACACCATGTTGCACTTGGCTTGCTCTCTCGGCTTCCATAGGTTCGCGGCCGGATTGGTTGCCAGGGGTGCCAAGGTGGATGCTCTCGATAACGGCGGCTTCACGCCTATGCACATCGCTGCCATGAACAACTATCCTGAGATTGTCAGGAGGTTGTTGCTTGCCGGAGCCGACCCGACCCTGAAGAGCAAGCAAGGGTTGACGCCGGCTGACGTAGCGGAATCCGAAGACATCATTGGCGACCTCCGCAGGGTAGCTAGGCGCACGAAGAACCGAAGCGTCGGCTCTCTGCGCAGCGCCGCCAGCAGCACCACGTCGCTCAGATCCCTCTGGTGCGGCGGCGACCAGTCTTGCCCAGACCTCCGAGACCTCGGAGCTACTCACGGCGAGTATGAGGACGACAGCGCCGAATACTCTTCGTTCGACAGCAGCGGAAGCAATGAAGACGTAGCGGGCGAGGTAGACTCGGACGTGGATGCGGATGAGGAGGATGTCCTCCAGATGCGTAGACCAAGCGTCCCTACGGTGACGAGGCCACGTGCACAACTTAGCCGTACCAACACGCATGTCAGCCATGTTAGCAAGGCGGAGGAAGAGGAGATTGCTGAGATCCCGGCTTCCCCGAACGCGGCCGCCGCTGCCTTCAAACAGTTCCAGCAGGCAATGGCCCTGTACATGCAAAACCTCCCTCAGCTGCCCCACATCCCGCAGATCCCACAGATGCCTCAGATGCCGGCCTTGCAAGGAATGGGCACGCACGCCGAGAACCAGGCGTATCTTTATTATGCCCAGTTCATGCGTCGATTGACCGCCTTGGTTCCCGGAATGTCAGGACAACGTCCTGGCACGCCCGACTCAGAGTCATCGTCGCCGCCGTCTTACGAGGATCTCTACCCATCTCGTGACGGTGATAGAAAGGCGAGGTCTGCCGAGGAGGCTCGCGCTATGCAGCCCACCGATATCAAGACTTCCCCTGTCGAGGAAACGACCATCATCGAGGCGCAAGGGGAGACTTCTACCGCCGAGCCAAGCAAAGAGCCCGGAGTGCTGAAGATTGGGCGGAAGAACGCCATTACCAAGCAACAACAGCTCGACATCCTTCGAGCTCATGAAGTTAGGCTGAAGAGGCTGAGCAGTGACAGGAACTTGTTTATGATTTGGGTAAGTCGTCATAATCTCCTTTTATGAGACTTTTGAGGTTCTGCCCGATGTACTAACCACTCTCTTTCAGATTCCATTGCTTGTATCAGTTGTTTGCGCATTGCTCTATGGGCGCTTCCCTGGAATTTTCAGCTACATTAGCCGCTTTATTCTTTCGCTCTTCAAGGATATGCAACCGGCCCAGCCCGACGCTTCGTTTGCTACGGGTGGTGCAGAGAGGGTCGTTGAGGTTTTATAAATCAGCAATATAGAGGTGATCGCTTCACCGCGACGGATGGGAAGGAGGAAACAAAATCATGGGTAATGGGTTTTCGCGGGTTGTGTGGTGCTATCACACGTGTTCCTTTTCTTTTCCTTTGTTTTCTTTTCATGCCCAGGGAGGAGTATGGATTCATGTCTCAAGAAGGGCATGGAAGATGGATGGGCTAAGACACATTCAGCCATTGTTGGGTTTGATGGGATATTTGAGAGGGAGGGGATGGCACGTTTGAGCGACTGGTCGACGCCTGGTCTTCATTCTCGGACCGTTTTGTTTTCTACGCTGGCGGGGGCTTCATCGGGGTGCTTCTTATCTTGCCACCATCACACGCTCGCTCCTTTTCTTGTTCATCCAGTTCGATGACTTTTCTTTCACCCCCGAGCGCGATATTGCTAGTCTCGCCGTTCCTTTTCCTTCTCATTTCTTTTCTTCCCTGATGTCACGATGAACCGGAGGGCGCTTGTTAAATCTTTTTTTTTTCTTGTTCTTTTCCTTTTTTCCCCTGTTTTATCTATAGAAGGTGTTTTAATCTGTTTACTCCTGCTCGTGCTTGACTCGGCTGGGGTTATGTTTCATGATTAAAGCGGACCTCTTTTTGTTCTTCTGAGTGTTGTTTTCTTCTGTCCGCTATCTTGATGGCTTGTGGAGTGTTATAAGGGTCCTACACCGAAAGGATTGGGGACTTGACGAACGGGATGGGCTCGAGTGAGCTCTCTGTTGGTTGGGCAAGTCCGAAATGGGCGACTGGGATTCTCTTCCTTTATTTTTGTTCCGTTTTCCGAGCTAGGTTTAGATGTAGGTAAGGACAGAGATGAATTGAATCCGGTTTAAAAAGACTTTCAGGAATGGGACCGTGTACTTGAACAGAAACTGATTATCATTGATGGGGAGAGTTCATAGCTAACAACTCCATCCATTTCGCTTCCCGATCCCAAATCTCCCATAAAGGGATGAAACAAAAATCGACTCAGACAACGAGAACCCATATATACAAATAGACAGCAAAGTTTCCAGTCCAACAACCACCTCTGTTCCTCTCGATCCTAACCGAGTGCCGGAAAAGTTGAGGAACAGAAGCCCATACCTGTCATGAGAAAAAGAATCATTGTACATGAACACATACAAGATAGTCCAAATAGCGCCATCATGGCCCTCTGGCCCTCCCCCCTCGACGTAAGAGACAACACCATACTTTCGAAGACTCCTCTTCCGCCTTCCTCCCCAGACCACCACTCAAGATCTTTGCCAACATCGGCAAGTTTTCAAAAAAAGAAAACATAATCATTTCTTCAGACCATTCATAAATCATGGGCCTCTTTTGTGTCGTTAAGTCCAACAGAGGGTAAAAAGAAAATGTCGTAGAATCATAAGAGAAAACCATCTCATGAAAACTTCGTTTCGAAAACGTTCAATCACGAACCCCGTCGTTTCAAACATTTCTCGGCTTTTTCAATCCTCGACATAAAACGTCATGACAACATCCTCATTCTCACCCCTCTCCCTCTCCATCGCCCCCCTCCCGCTTTTATACTGCGCCGGAATAGCCGGAACGCAAGGGATGCCCCTATTCGCATTCGGCCTCACGCTAAGCGGTCCATTCCTCCTCCTCCCCTGTAGCGCCTCGTTGTGACTCTGGCTCTGAACTCCACCAGCCAGTTCCTGCTGCTGAGCCAACTTGCCCCACGGCACGCCAGCAGAAATTACCTTCCCGCCTAGACTCTCAACATCGGAGACCTGTCCCGATTGCAGCGCATCGAACTGTCCGGGACCTAGTCTGACGACGGGCGAAACGGGTCCGGAGATGTGCAGGCCCCTGCTCGAACCAGGTCGGCTGTTCCCGCCGCTACTGCTCGTGGGCCTCTTGGCCAACTTATTCGTCTGGCTTGAGCCGGAAAACGATCGACGCGTGAGGACGCCGCCGACGGATTTGACGAGCGGTTGAGGATCCACGGAGGCGCTCAGACCGAAGCCGGCGGCGTCGTGGGAGCGGGGACTTGTCGTTGCGAAGGGCCGCATGGGCGCCGGAGGAGGTGGTGGTGGGTTGTTAGGCTGAGATGAAGAGGATGGTTCGGCGGCGCGGTTTCGCCTGATGCGGGGGATGGCGAGGTCGGCTATGCTCCGGGTAGTTTTGCGCAGTTTGCGCGTGGGACGAGCGGTTTCCTCGTCTTCTTCCTGCGCGGCGCGGCGTTTCTTACCGCGGGAGTCTGGCGTCGCTGGGGCCGTCGTGGGCCGCTCGGGCGTTGCGGGGGCTGTTTGGCGCGTTTTGCGGGTGGGAGAGGACTCGTGGGATGGTGGTGGCGGTGGTGGCATGTGGCGCGGGGGAGAGTAGATCGTCGGCAGCTGAGGCTTGGTGAATGACGAAGGGGTAAAGTCCGCGTGGGGTCCGCTGGCTCGCTGGGTAGGTAGGGATGTGGAGAGGAGAGCCTCAGGTGCGGCCCCTGGCGTCGATGTGCCGGGATGCCGTGTGGACTTGATGGCGTGCGCGCCGAAGAAGCCCGAATCTAGGAGCTGGTGGTAACTCGCCATGACTTCCTCCTTCGTGGGTCTGTCCCTGCCAATTCCGCCGGGGATGGGAACGCCATTGATATTTATCGGCTGAGCAGGTTGAGGATGGCGTCCCGAAGACCTCGCCGCAGCAGCAGCAGCGGCTCCAGCATCGAGACTCAGCGGTCTCGGCTGCTTCTTCCCGATATTAAGCTTCTCCCAGAACCCGGACCACAGAGGCGCGAAAAAGCCGCCCTTCTTCTCCTTAGGGGCGGGCACGTAAGCGCTCGCCGAACGAGGTCGATTATCGGGCTCATGCTGCTGGTCCTGCGAGGTGCCGCTCCCGGCGAATCCAAAGTTGAAATCGGTCGGCACGGAATTGGCAGATTCGGCGGACGATATGGCTGATGAAGAGGACGACGACGACGGTTTACGCTGCTGGGCTGGGCGGTCGGGGCCGAGGAAGTGAGGTGGAGGAACGGCCGAGACGCGGTCGTTCATGGAGCCTTCGGTGAAGCGGCTTCTGGGTAAGGGTTGGCGTTTCGAAGCCATCTTGTCGGTTGTTGCTGGGCTTGTTCTGTGTTCAGGCTGGCCAGTATGGCCCGCTTCCTTGGTGTCAATGTGGCAATGGTTGTGTTGTTTTTGTACTGGCTGTTTAGATCAGAATTGGCTACACCACCACTATCGGTTCCTTCGTTTGATATCTCTTTTCTCTCAGATTGTTCATCTCCCTCTAAAGAAGAGGGTCAATCGGTCAGTCCAAGAGTAAGGAAAACACATCCAGGCTGGTTTGCTGGAATTGTCCCTCAAGTCTGCTGTTATATGTGCTAAGAGACAGACCAAGTAGGCAATAAACAAAGCTGTCTCAAAGAGCACATGAGTTAGGAGTATTTGAGGAATATCAATGAGGAAGAATGAAAAGGGCAAAACGAGAATCTGTGTTTTGTCTAGGAAGGGTAGGACATGAGCGGGTTATACGAAGCACAGTGAATTGATTTCCCTAGGCAATGCCCATGGTAAGGGTTTTGTGTGGTGAAGTCTGAGGTCTCCTTCTTTTTTGGTTGCTTGCTTGGTTGCCAGGGGTGAAGACGCCAAAACAAGTACCAAAGTACCTCCTCAACGGGAATTTGACGCGGACGCGGGGAGATGTGCACAGACCATCTAGACACACCAGGCACGAACCAGAAAAAGAAGGAACATCCAAAAGACCAAAAGAAACAATCTCATCTCCAGACTTGGAACAACGATTGAACAATTCGACGATCCCGAGAAGGCCCCTTCAATCCCAGCCAACCGACTGAAATATGCCAATTATAATCCAATTCCAGCCTATTCTAAAGAAAGAAAAGAACAGAACAGAAAAAAGAAAAAAGGAAACGCGACTCACAATTCCCCCAGAATCCCCCCAAACCAACGCGTGTAAGTCTCAAACATCTGCAATGCGACGACAAAGCAAAAAGAAATCGCAATCTTACGCGGTGCGCGTCCCACATCATCAATCCCCCCTCCGCGCGCTTCCCTCTCAGAAATAGAAAAAAGCACCATCGCTCCCCACTCGTCGTTATGCGTGGCGTGCCTTGCCGAAATGAAAATGGCCGCTCTTGAACCAGCCCTGTGATCCCACTGGTTCTCAGGAAGAGGTCCGTTCGACTCGTGTGCCCTGAGACAGACTCCTTGTTGCTTCTTGAAATGTGGACGAGGGGATTCCATATTCGATAGTAATAACGGGTTGGCAAGTTTGCCGATGGAGGATCCGTAGATTGACGAGGACAGTAATGATGATCTTTCCTCCTCCAACCTTCCACAGCAGAACCACTAGGGCCGTAAGCTACTATAGACTTGACTCACTCACAAACATATAGTCTTCAAATGTCTCGAATCTTCTTATCCAGAACAATGCAGAAATCAATTAACAAATCTGAACCGATAATACTATATCGAAAAGACCAAAATCTGTGCCTATCGCATGCCCATAGGTTTGCTGAGCTCCCTCTTCCCTACTCTCCCACTATCAACCGTCTCCTGCCCACTCAGGAGCGAATCACACTCATCTCTCTCTGTGTGTGTGTTCTCGATGCTGAAGGAAACCAACTCCCTTTCCCCTAAAGGTATTCTAAGACAAATATGCGAAAGTAGCCTGGTTCACCTAGTATCCCTCAAACTAGGGGCCCTCCCCTTCACTCTTTGCGCCTCTGATATGGCCAAAATCCTCTCCCTTCGACCCCTCTCTGCCTCACCAAGTAATAATATCAAAAGACGAATAAGAAGGCCAAATATCAGGCCAATCACAGTCGAGAACGAGAACCGAAAATAAAAATTGTCAGGAGAAAATCTGTGCATAGACAGGTATTTGATAAACATAAGAAATTGATGAACCACCTTCTTAGTGGATGACTAGAGACAAATATGTAAGGAAATAACTTCGTGGACAATGAGTGTGTGCTGTGCAGTAGCCTGGATGCATCGGTTCGAATCCAACCAGGCAACAAAAATATGAGTAAGGCAAGAACAAGAAGAAGAAAAGGAGAAGAAGTCGAAGACAGATGAAAGGAAAAAAAATACAACGCCGATAGGCCCATCCAGATATCCCTGGGATATACACGTACAACTCTCCTCCTCCAGACCATAGTAAAAAAGGCGGCAAGATGAGAGAAAAATGGGAGCAAATGTGCGTAATAACAGCCCGAATTTGCGCCGCTGTTGCCCAAGAAACGTTTTCCATATTGGTGACATGACATTATCGACTTATTCCGCCCGAGTTCATTACGAGTCGACTTTGTCTCTCTCCAGCCATTCCTGCTCAATGCAACGGAAACACGAAGATCATAGAAGGCAAATCGCTGCGGAACAACCCTCACGACACTTGCTCGGTGGCTTCCGCAATGTATGTGTTCTCCATGAACTTTCTCTCATAGCCAGAAGCATTCCTGTACTTGAGGCCGTCGTAAGTCACCAGGTTGGGCTCCTTGGGGCGCTCGCCATTGTAGAGCGGGCCCGTGTACGTGGAGTCCTCCAGACGCCTCTTAGAACCTGTCCGTGCATTGGCATAGGGCGCGGGCGCAGGGGTCGGGTCCGGATCCGGCTCTATCCTGGTGTCGATGGTGGGGGTACCCGCCTGCTTCTTAGATTTGTCGAATCCATCAACGCCCGCGAACATCTGCGCTATCGGCGGCAACCTCACGTCTATCTTGCTGCCATGGCTGGATCGCACGGGAGAAGGAGCAGGAGCATATCCTTGAGACGGCCTACGTCGATCTTCATGTTTCTCCGGAGCATGAGGAGAGGGGGGGACATATCCATTAGACGCACGCCGCTCGTCGAACGCGCCGTTGGCAGACCCGAAGGACCGCGAAGAGGGTCGGCTTCCATAGTTGTATGAGTGGTTCTGAGGTGCCTGGAAAGGAGATGGGTGACCGTTCGGGTAAGCAGTCGTAGGCGACGCTGGAGGTTGCACATCAGAGTACTGTTGAGGAGCGTGAGGGGTGGTGTGTCCAAATCCGAGGTGCCCGTTCTGGCCGTAACCCGGCGGCGGAGGAGGTGGTGGGGGTCCGGTGGCGTAGGATTCTGAGATCGACGGTCGTCGCTGAGGCTCGGGCGGGTAAGCGGCTCTGCTGTGGTCACTGGCGGCACTCGATGATCGTTGCCTATAATCGTGGGGCTGTTGTCTCTCGGGTGTGCGAGCGGTAGGCCTATGCGAATACTCGTCGTCGGCTTTCTTGTAGTCCGAAGTAGAAGGCTTCCCATCTCGTCGGCGCATTCGCACATCGCGTCGTATCCTAACTCGGCATCCTTGATCCGCAACGGTTCGGCTGAGAGCAGTGCTCTCGGCTAGACCAGGGAACTTCTTGGCGCTGTACACACAGAAGGCCTGGGACTTGACCTCCATCCTCCAGTCGAATGAGGCACCGACGGGCGACCCCTTGGACTCGGACGTCTCCTCGTCAAAGTACTTCTCCTCCTTGGTCTCTTCATACAGGTTGAATGACAGCTTGTAGCGGCCTTCGTGGCGAACCGAGAGATCGGGGAATAGGAAGTAACCAGCCTCGGCAGGTCGGTCAAGGTAGGCCATACCGGAAACGGGCATACCGGTTAGGACGGGTGTGGCAGTCGCAGCGGGAGTCTGGACACGACCGTGGGCCATGGGCCGGGCCAGCTCGAGGGTCGCGAAAAGGAAGAAATTGGCATTGTAGTGGAAAGTGATGTCCTTGGACTCGCCATTGGGATCTAGCTCGAAGATGCGGAGTTCGACGACGGGAGGAGGATCCACAGGTCGGCGGTCGGCAGCAGCTAATCGCAACGTCAGTCGACTAGTCACTTGGGGTGAGGGCAAACAAATCTGGGCTTACACTTGGATCCGGAACCGCAAGCACGGGCTCGCTCGGGTTGCTGCAGCACTGTCAATCGGTATTGAAGCGTCCTGCTACCTTTCGTCTTTCGATCCATAATGACAGGCCCGTCATCCGAGGGCGAAGAAATAATGTGTGCAGCCATCTCGTCGGACCGAATGAGATGGGCACGCTTCGAATTTGGGTCTCAATCGTACTATCTCAAATCGGCTCAGGAAAGGTCGCAATCAGCCACAGAGTAGTCCGGTCGCTGGAAAGAAGATTAGCGACTGAACAATTTCCGTACTTCATACGGATACATCCAGAACGGCGTCAGGAATCAAGAATCAAGGCCAACAAGTAATGCCCCAGACCGTCGCAGTGCCGTGGATTTGATCTTCCGACCGAAGCAATACAATTCCAAGACATCAAAACTCACACTAATTCGGCGGGACCAATCGAGCAGACCAAACAATCCCCAAACGATCGGTCGCAATCGCGGTGTCGATAAATACAGAAGCTCCGAAGCGTCCGTTTGCTGTCGAAAGCAGAAACGCCGGGAATTCAGGCGATTCCGGCGAATAAGAAAGGGAGAAAAGGGGGGGAGAAAATAAAATGGTATCGCTCCGACGATTATTGAATTTGGCTCGGAATGAATATTTTGGGGCGCCAGAAATTCGGGATTCTATTGTCAGATCTGTCGCAGCTGACTCGGTTGCGTTTGGCAGGCCGACGGCAGTCCTAATAGAAGATTTGGGAGAGCAGGAAAAAGAGGGGTGGCGAAAAGTAAAAACGAGGTCGGTCCCAAGGCTTGGGATGAGAGGGTGGGCCAGCCGTCAAATTGAGAAAGCGTGTCCAGCTGCCCGGGTCGTGTGGTTGGCACTTGTCTAAAAGTAGCCTGTCGGATGGTGTTTGTCGGGTGTTTATCGGGTTCCTGATGTCGTTCGCTGGGTGTCTGGTGACGTCCAAAAAATAGTAGAGGAAGACTCTGTTTCTTCTTCCCTTCGATTCCCAGAAATGAATTCCCTCCTCTTTCTGTCGACTCGAACAATCCGATTAGAAGGGAACGGTCGAAACAACCTTCAAGTCGAGGGTTATCTCGAGGGGTCCGAAGTTTTGGGTGGTGAAGAACGGGAAGGGAAAAAAGGAGAAGAGGGAGGGAAGGGCCATGGGACTTTTTGTTGGGTCCAAGAGCAAATTAATTGGTACAGTCCAGTACCACTAGTCCCAAGTGCAAAAGGACGGTACTCGGCTCTACTGTCGTGCCTGCGGAGAGGACCTGGTTCGGTGAGTACTTTCCCGTACCAGACCGTACCATGTAGCACAGTACAGAGTACGATGCAGGCGACGAAGTACCTTGTATGCAACGGGGTGGCGCCGGGGAATAGGGACCCTGCCCCAGGTGATATTATCAACTGTGAGAGAGCGGGCCTAACCAGGAACTGACTGGGATGGGAGTGGGCGCAGGTGTGGGAAAGCAAGGGAGGGAGGGCCAGATGGGGTGGTGTGTAACTCTTCCCAGTCTAAACTTGGCCCTCTGGTCTCTGTTCATTGTGGTGGTTGCTAGTGAGTGTGAGCGTGTACGAAGCACTGTAAGGGTGTACATGTAATATGTACGAAGTCGTATCTATCAATACGTGGTGTGGGGGGTGAAATGGACACAGTGCCATAAACTGTGCTAACTGCACTAACGATTCCAGGTTGCTTCTTCTGTGGCTCCAGAAATGTCAAAGTGAATACTGTCTCTACATGTCTCCAGTCCGGATTCCAATGCCTCCGGCACTCCATACCGAGCAAGAGGTGAGAGAATGGGCATTGGAGAATCTGACGAAAACTTCTACATCTCCCAGAAACCACAGCATTGGTGATATGGCCCAAAAGATTGACGAAGCGGAAACCGCTTCGTCGCTGTCCTGGCGCAAGACCCAAGCCTTGCCCAGCCCCCAACGTAGCACGCACTGTGACAGCGTTCTGAAAATCGGTTGACTGATCAAATGTCGGTTACACTCTCTAGCCCAAATGGAGAAAAGTCGAGCAGACTGACAAAAAAACGATTATTAGCATGAGTCGACCACAGGCTTGTTAAATGTGAGCAGTCAATATCCTAATCTCTAAGGGCTTTTTCTCTCTTGAAATGGAAAAAGAATGGGGGCGGACGGTAGGAGCTCTTGATGGCCTTCAACCCCCAATCCACCAAATAAACTACCTCAGACACAATGTACAATTAATTGGCCAGCGCTGCGGACGCCCGCACCATCGCCAGCCCTTGGGTACCTAACAAGCACAGAACGTCCATCAATGGACAGGACCAACATTATTATCCTGTTGTGGCCTGCGACAAGCGGTGCAGGAACCAACTTGATTAATTGATTGATCGATCAATGGGCACTTGGGCAGTCACTAGCTCCCTCTCCTGACGAAGATTACTCTCCACTACTTCCTACGCATGAGCGCCGGGATCAAGACCTCTCGCCAATAGTGTAGACCATATTGCAAGGCCAAGCACGCCAGCGGCAAAAAAAAAAAAAAAAAGTAGCCATTCGAGTCTTGCCGTCCACGGGACGGTGGTACCCGCCAGGCTAGCATCAATACCGTCAATAGATGAAGCAAGGAGGGCCAAAGAGACCCAAGAGTCTGCCTGATTGACTTTTGACTAGCGAGACATCGCCCCATCTATAGCTTGCTATAGCTCATTGTGTGGTGGAGACCGCTCTTTCTTCAGATCAGAGGTGAGAGACCACCCATGCCGTGTCACCGGGCTTTCAAACTCGGTGGTGTCACTTCTTTTTACTTCGTACCTGCTCGACCTACCCTTCTCGAAGATGGCGGTCCTGGGGTTATCATTCATACTGCAAGGTTCAGGTTCTATGACAAGCAAGGGGGAGAAGGAGAGCAAAGCGAGGTATAATTATAGCAGCCCAGAGGAAAGGATAAGTGTTCTCCATCTCGGGTCTTCTAATCTCCACGCGTGCGGCACATCTTCAAGGCTTTTCGCGTCACCATCAGCGTCACCAAAAAGTCACCAATAAATGGTGAAAGGGAACATGTCCGGCAAGCCACTCCAGCAAGGGTGTCGACTTCTCCCATTCTCCTATTCCACGCGCCGCAGAGCGAGTACGAAATCGCCCAGAGAGTCGCAGAATATCACCCAAAGTCGCAAGCGACCATTAGCAGGCCTACGGTGTGCGATCAGACAAGACAGATACTGTGTACCTCCGTCCTCGGCCCAGAGCGCCCGCAAATATGTATGAAGCCAGCAGTCTATGGCTTCCCAGTGCGATTGACCCTTGTCGCCTAGGTGGACGTGGTACAGTGGTGTCAGCGGGAAGGAGCACTGAACAAGTGAGAGACTTGCAATCTATTGGCGACGAAGCTGTAGAATCGCCCTCCCCTCAAAGAGTGCCACAGCGTCAGATCTGACGCTTCAACGTGGTAGCGGACGTGTCGTCCTGAGTCAAGAGCATCGCTTCGTGGATAACAGAGTTTCGGGTGGCGGGTGAGTGGATGCCCCCGTCCGGGGACGCAAAGAAGATCTCTGCTACGACGAGACGGTCCGCATTCGCTTTTGCGCCAGTTCTTCCCTCGTCTTCGTACCTTGTCTGTCAACTGGTCCATCATATGTACTTCGTACAACGAGTACCCACGTCCAAGGTAGCA
Organism: Scedosporium minutisporum; assembly: GCA_034774675.1. Lineage (NCBI taxonomy): Eukaryota > Fungi > Ascomycota > Sordariomycetes > Microascales > Microascaceae > Scedosporium > Scedosporium minutisporum. The sequence continues at coordinate 23,499 of SJVG01000451.1, forward strand.
TCGACCAGGGAACCCACCCTGGATGCTACACACCCACTTCCGGCCCAGATGACACACGGGCCAGCGAACCCATCCTCTTTAAAACATTCCAGTGAACAAGCCAACAGCGAACCGTGAACCTCTCGGGTGGGAAGGGAAAGCAAGATTGGAGATTGGGGATTGGGGAGCTATTACCATGGAGATGGGATTCTGGCACAAACGAGGAAATTCTGCACCAACCACGTTATGATGCACATGAGTAACATCAAATTTCCCCCTCTCTCTCCAGTCGGGAAGCCAACCAGGCCATTCCGATGCAATAGGCACTTTAGAACTTTTGAGCCCAACCAACAGGGACCATGCCGACTTCAGGCGTTAAAAGTATAAATCCAGATAAACCCATTTTTTGACAAGAAATTCGTGAGAAAACCCGAAACGCGAGCACAAAAAGAAGCTAGTGTCGATTGGCAGGTCCATGTCCCTGACTCGGTTATGGACGAGGGTTGCGTGATCCCAGTCTTGTACCACACCTTCTTCTCCGAACTGTATACTGAGGAAGCTTGCCTTGCTTTGCCTTTTTGCCAGGCCTTGATTTTCAAGCGATCCGCGAATTTCCCGCAGAACCATGCTCCTGAATAATCGCCTTTCCCCATCTCTTCCTGGTCTCTCTCCTTTCCCTCCCTCTTTTCCTAAACCCGGCCCCAATCTTATCACCCCTGCAAGCCATGACACCCATGTATCCAATAGGAGCGGTCTGGAAAGCTTTCTCCCCTCCAAGAAGTGGCCCCACTTGAGATCCAGGGTGCACCTTGCCTAAACGAAGGCAGTTCTCATTCCAGCCGGGAGGCTATACAGTACAGTACGAAGTACTTCGTACATCGTACACAACGCTACTTGGACTGACTCGGGTGGACCGTGGGTCCTCCGCCTCTCTCCATTGCCTCACCCCCTCTTCACTAGCAAGGGTCGTTTCAATCCAATCAGAGGTGGGCCACGGGTACGTGTGTAGCCCAGTGTTAAGGACTTTGGATGGACACTGTACCAGGATGGGTCTCCTTCGAGCTGCTTTGTCCAAGCAAGCTCATCGCAAACAGAGGTGCCAGGCAGCTTGAAGTTGGTGCTGACGATCCCGACTGTCATTGAGAAACAGTCACTGAGGCCAAGAGGAGGGCGACGTGAATTGGGGGCGCTGCAGTCTGCCTCGTCCTTAAACGAAGATCTGATCTCATCTTGGAATAGTCTGTACGACTCGAAGGCAAGAGATTCCGAAGAAGTTCACCTTTTTCCTGATATCTCTCTCAGTTTTCCTCTTTCCCTGCCTCTCTTTTTCGCCCTTGTCACGTTTTGGATTTTATTGCATGGAACGTACATAAAGTCGGCACCCATCGTGCAGTTCAAGACACAGATGCCCCATCTCCCCGTGTTCCCCGTCCAGTCACGTCCATCCGGATTATGTGCTCCATCTCGGGGCTCCAGATCGCGGTGTCCTGTGCCTTTTTTGATCCTTGGACCATGCTTCGGGAATCTCTTGACTTGCATAGCAGACTTAGCATCTGCTTGACGGCAGTCCTCCTAGCGCACAGATTCCAATCGTATCCCACATGAAGTTAATGTTCTAGCACTTGATATACCTATGCGGTTTCCGTCTTGCCGAAAGACGTCAGTTTTTGGGGGGGGATGTGAAGAAAAGGCAATCACTGAGTGACATGATACATCCACTCTTTCCAGAACGCGAACGCGTCCCCCCTAGTGAATGTTAATGAAGAAAAGCAAATAATGCGTGATTGCCTCGAGCCCTCGTCCCCGCCCTTGTATATTACACTGTCAGTTTCTTAGCGAGGTCGCAACCTGGCATTTCGTAGTTTAGGAGGGGGAGACCGGGCACTAAAATGGCGATGGGCGGGAACGTGGACGGGGAACAAAACCCGTCCGCTATCCCCCGACAGTGGACAGAAACAGTGTGGATGCGATCAAATGAGTGGGAAGTCCCTGCTTCCTACCAGTGACGCGCCGAGAAAAAGAATACTCCTGTGGATCACTCAGCCGGACGCTAGAAAAGTCATCCTCTGAAAGCATTTCCGTCTCATCTCCACTGTACGAAGTACCTCGGTATAGCTACACTAGCGTAGTCCCTTACCCATGACCCCAGTGATGCGATCAGGCCAGACTTGACTCGCCCAAGACCTTGTCGAGTCGTAGTGGGACGGACATGTTTCACTAGCTCCTTCTGGGGGCGCATTGGAAGGGGGGCCGAACCTAGCCAAGTGGAGGTAATGGCTAGGGGGAATATGGGGCCGATAGTGCTATTTTGCGAGCTTAGTCGACGAAATATTGGCGGGAGCGGGATCCTATGCTTCCAGTCAACTGCAAGGGAAACGTGGGGGCAGACCGTCTAAATCCTCCTGATTTTGCAAGGTATCCTGAGCATTATTATTATCCATTGTTTAAGAAGTTGTCCACAGGGGGTTTGGGGAACCGTAAGACTCGGGATTGTGGTTCGCAATTAATACAACTCGGAGAACTCGCCGAGATGACGGAAATTGGCTAGTGCTATATGTGAATCCAGGTAGGTGGAATTGTTTTTCGGCACATCTTCTCTCTTCTTTCTTTTTCTTTTTCTTCTTCTGGGGAGAATCCATTGGAATGGAACCTGCTCCGGAAAAAGACGAAAGAAATTGGAGGAAGATCAATCAACTTGAAGTATTAATCGTGACACGACATGGAAAGATTGTACTGTGCAGCGGTACAGCACAAGTCCGGAACCGACATTGCGCATCCATAGTGCCAATTTCCCTCGGTGTCGCACTATGTACACGTCTGGTAAAATTTCTTCCTCATGTCGCAGTTAAGAGGAATTGAAGAATTTCTTATTCTTCTCGGTACGAAGGAGTACAAACCAGGCCAAGATGCTACCGTCTCGAAGAAACCCATGTCTCCGGCTCTGCGCTCTCGTGTTCCTGAGGATGAGGATGGACCCCGTGCTCTTTCTTCTGGCATCGCGTCAACCGTACCTTGCGTCCCACAGATTTCCTCGCGCAGGGCCCTCAAGATTAGCATCAGCTCTTGCCTATTTCATGCTCATGCTCCCCCTAGATCAAATTAACCATAACCCTTCTTGCTTCGGACACGCGCCTGAACGGGTTCCCTCCGAAAGGTCTGGGGTTTCGCCAAGTCTCCGCGAATTGGGAGGTCATCACCACCCCGGTTCACAAGTCCAAGCCCACAATCTTACGATGGCAAATGCCGGGAGCCGAGCACAATATCGAGTTTCCGCTCCAGTGGTTCCATGATCGAACCTTTCCGGCACGGCGGCGGTCTAGGCCGAGTTTAACTCCACATTACCTCAGAGGTTTGAAGAATGAAATACCGCCCGACCTCCCAGCAATGAAAGGCATCGGCGGCGCGTTGGTTCAGGTGGATCTTTTTTTGCCTCCCTTCTTCATGAAGTTTACATCCGATCATCCCTCCCGGCCGTATTACCGTTACTCCGAGTGAGGGGGACGAGCAGCATGTCTCGCAGCTGAGCCTTCTTTTCGCCAAAACATGTCTCTTCACTTGACCTCCACAGTATCTCCCGTCGACTCATGAGGCGCCCATGTCGGAGGCGCAGCCAGATGATTCCATGGCTTAAAGGAATCGAGAAGCATCATTGGTAAGCTGACGAGAGGGGCTCAAACAGGGCTTCCGTCATTTCCACATTCCCACGAGACCTTGACGGTCCCAACTTGCGAAGTAAGCCTTCCCAGGCATCGACGCCAGTTTGGCTCGAAGAGCTAAGTCTCGGCTCGCCTAAGAATGGACGATACTGGTTCTATCCCTTTCCTTAACGTCCATGATGAGGTACAATCAAATCGTAAGCTGCTGATGTTGGTCGTCTTCCATATGTCCTCGGCTTTCCAACAGGATTCGCAAAGCCCAAAGAACCCTTTTTTTTCCCGACCGGCTGGATGCTTGGCGTTTTCATGAATCACACGTGCACAACAATTGGTCTCTAAAGAGGAGGGGCGGGCTTTCGCATTGATGAAACAACGGAGGTAACAGTGCTAGAAGACGCCCGCCTCGGTTGGAAAGACAAAGGCACCAACCACAGCGTAAAGCGTGTCACTTGAAATCACGAAGGATGCTGTTTTCCTGTCAACGCTGGGCAATAAGATAATACAGCCAACGAGGTAGGTCGTGGATGAGTGCCAACGACATGGTCTGGGAAACTGAGCCATTTTCGACGGTTATGTCCCAGAGATGTAGAGAGACACTGCCTTCCAGTGCGTCGTATGTAGGACAGAGCATACCGCTGATGGAAACCAATGAATAGCTTCAAGCATATACAAAAGTTCGAGTTTAGTCGTAGATCTTGACAGCACACCCTCGCCCTCCCTTTCCAACAGAATGGGGAAACCCGAACCTTCTCACTCCAAGTCCCATTCCCAGACCCAACCGCTCGGGAATTCCCACCGGCGGAGGCAGATCAAATGGGAAAGTTTGAGCTTTGGAAAGTGTGTTGGTCTTGGTTTTCTGTTTTGGCTTTGGCACATCACCCCCACCCTGCGAAGTACTTTGGAGTGTCGAACAATTGAGACGGAACATTGAACTTAGACACAGCAGTACTTCGGACTTGTATGACTGGCCAAAAGTAAAAACATCCCGAGCCTTTGGAATGGGAAGTCACATTCCGGTAAATCCTTACTGTCAGTTGATATCGTTGGAACATTGCAAACCCACCAGACAGGACGGTGGAATTGCGCTATGTCCAGTCACCGGTCCATTGACGGGGACTCAATGTCTTTGTCCCTGATCGTACCCTCTAGTCTCAACCATACGAAGTCGGACGAAGCCACTCGTCCACACTACATACAATCCGATCAGTTCATGAGATTCGAAGAAACTTCGAAGCAGAAATTGTTCTCTTCTCATTTTTTTTCTTCTTTTATTCTACACTCCCCCTAAGTTCTTTGGAGGGACGTCGTCCCCATTAGACCCTCGTAATGGACTTATCGATAGAATTTTGCGTCAAAAGCCCCTCAAACACGAAACTCACTCCAGACACTATAGTCACTATACCGAAGCTTAAATGACCGATTGATCCAGTCAAAACCATTGATGCCTACGCTTGCTGGGGAGAAAGGGCACCAAGATGTGAAGATCTCCATCACCCCTGGTCTGAAACGCCATGCTCCCGTCACCAATCATCACCATGTTCCCTCTTCTCCGTTCCCGCGGTCTTTCTGGCATTGGGTGATACGCGCGGGTGGGAAGGGAGCGGATGAGCCGGCCCAAGAAACGCACGTCGAAGAGGACGAAAGAAGAGAGCTTCTGGAAAGAGGGAAACATCAATGAACATCATTTACCGTAATTGCGTTCTGGTACCCAATCTCACTTGTACACGCCGTAACACACAAACGCAATTTGGACGAGACCCTCTGTGCCGTCTTGTCTCAGCCCGCGTCCAATATCACAAACGGGCTCACTCACTCGAGAGAGCCAGAGACCAAGTCGGTCGGAGAAGCGCTTGATGAACTCACCGGTGTCTCTCGAATGTACAAGTATGAGCGAGGCAGCCCACTTGAGTTGTTTCGTCTTGCCGTGATTGTATGCGTCCTCGTACGTTCTCCCCTCCTCCTCCTTTTTGACCATTCTATATCACATCAAATCAAACCGGCTAAAGAGAATGTGGGATGCCGCATCTAAATCCAACTCTGCCGTTGGTCCCAGCAAGCTGGTGAAGGGAATGAGCAGGGACAGGAAAACAGGAACAGGAACAAGAAGCCCTATAATATCACAATCCTAATATTCCCCCTTCACTCCTTTCTCTCGATGTGATTTGACGCCTCCTGTCTCCAGTACGATCATACAATCGATATCCCAGCCAATGACACCATCCGTTCTCCCCCTTCCAGTCCCTTCTTTTGCTTCTCCCGATGCCCAATCTTCCCGCATCAACACGCCACCCAATCGGCCATTTTACCCTTCCTCCATCTTCCCTCCAGCCACCACCGTTTTGAACCGCCTCGCCAATCGGATAAACAAGAGGTCACCAAGCCCATCAGCAATACTTCGGACATTGACTGTAAGAAGAAGTAGGAAAAAACAGATCCCCATTCCCATGATCGCATGGCTTGGCATCTCTCCCGGCCACCCGGCTCCCCCAAAAGCCCCCCCTGATATTAATAT
>SJVG01000452.1:0-29613 GCA_034774675.1 Scedosporium minutisporum
CCCCAAACCCCCAACCCCAAGATCATCTCCCGGCTATATTTGCTAATATTCAGTCGTGGAACCTCAGACGCGGCCTTCGCTCTTGGACCTCGGGCTGGCAACAAGCTCCTGAATCCAGTCTCGACCCAAACAACGAGAACGGTCCGATCCCCTTCACATCCAGCGCGCTTCTCGGCCTCGCCTACGTCCGCATCTACCTCAACCTCGGGCCCTACAGGCACCTAGAGACGCGGGACCCGGTACGTATCGCCCGAGCGCTAGCCCGTTGCCCGGGGGTCGAACACAGCGACGGTGTCATCTCGGCATTGCTCTACGCCACCCATGCGCTGAGCATCCCCGTGCGTTTGGGAGTTGACCGTGTCGCGCGGAGCCAGGCGTTCTTCTGGAGCGTCAGGCATTCGCTTTCGGGACTGGAGTGCGCTGTTCTGCTGAGCAAGTGGCTCTTCTCGCTTGTGGAACCTGGGAACCGGGATCCAGCGCAGTTAAGCGGTGAGTAGTCCGCGTTAGCGACGAAACTTCTTCATACTATCTTTATGCTAATACTCGACGGAATGACTTAGGTAGCGAGGATCGCATCCTTCATTGGGTCCGTTGCATAGTGGAAGAAGCTTGGGCTGTCGTGGACTTCGATGAGGACTCGGACTCGGACGAATTCCAGGGTGATCCCGCATTTCTCGGCCTAGCTGTTCTAAAAATATGGGCTTACTTCTTCAAAGCAAACGCTCAGTGGCGGTTCATTAATATGATTGGTCTGAGTCTCGAGAAGTACCGCGAGATGCTCATTAGATCGGCGGACACTAGGTTAAACACTGAGTAGAGATTCGAGGGGGACGGAAAGAGACGTTCACAAACATGAGAATGAAAGGATTTGGCACGGGGCTATGAATGAGAGAGAGAGTTTGGTTCTCCGGGCCTAGATGCTCCTATCATACATTTCCATCCTTGGGCGGACTCCCACGGGTGGTCAGGAACAGCATGTGACATATTTCCCAAGTCGGTGATAGAACGGGATGTGCTGGGATTGCGCAGGATGCAATTAAGTGGGCACTAACCCAGGATCCAGTTGACGTGAACCTGGGAAGAGGGCTGCCAAATCCGGATGGCCAAGAAGGAGGGAGTTTCTAACTGTCGGAGAAGGACGCCCAACGGATAGGGTTACATCAATCATGATCAATCAATCTAAAGAGATCGGTGCGAGCTTAATGTGAGATTAATTCATATCTAGCCCCAGAGACCTTGGATCGCCTCGACCCCTGTGAGGCGCTTTGACACTTGATATCAGAACTATTAACAATAGTAAAAATAGCAACGGTTAAGTTAGTGGCATCTCTTCCCCTGACACCATCTCATCATGAAACACGTAAAAATAAAGAAACAGGCAATCGGTGCCGAAGCTTTCCCCCATTTTGCGAGCTCAGGCCGCGCTGTCACGACCCAAATCGACCCCGCCTCGGTTAACCATATCGTGTATTCTTCCCAACTGTCCAGCCAAGACGTCAGAGATCAGCGGCTCTCCAAGAATAACTCTGCACTCCCTGAGCATCGGGCATTAACTTCTCTTTTGTCTCGTGCGTTTGCTAATACCGGCGACCCTATTGGGCCCACACAGCATCTAGAGAATCGTGAGACATAATTGTAGAGGTGACCAAAAGAAAATATCACCGCCCGAGAAGATAAAGACGCCCGCTTGGCATGTTTGAAGATAGCCCGCAGAGCGCGCCTTGGTCTTCAATGAGAGGGACCATGCAAACGGACCATGGATATCGTGGGCATATCACAGTCATATATGATGGACTTCGCGGCTCAATCAAATATGTATATAAACGCCGTGTCGACCGCTTAACTTGTTGAAGTCACCGCATTACTTTGCTCTCTATCGTCGACTTCTATGAGTGCAGTCGAAGATCTTGCCCATCCACTTCAATAAGAGCCCTTGAGCCCCCGTGCATCAGCCAAAGCCCTGCCTTCCACTCCATCCATCCGCTTCTCATACTTTTATCGTTCGTCATGACCCGCTTGACACCACCCCTCCAAATTATCATCCATACAGCGATCCTCGCGATCTTCTTCCCTTCCACCCGAGCCCAGACGTCATCTTTCACCGACGCGACCACGGGAATTGTCTTCCAGCGATTCTTTGGCGCAAGGACAAATTTTGGCTTCGGCATCGCGTTACCAACAAAGCCAAGCGACTCCTTCATTGGCCAGCTCTCATTCCCCCTCGTCAATGGTGCTGGATGGGGCGGCTTCTCTTTAACCGGAGACATGGAGGGTCCCCTACTCATGGCTGCTTGGTCTGACGGCACCAATGTTGTCTCGTCTTTCCGGCAAGCCTTCAATGAAGATGACAACCCCCCTGAGGTCACCGGAGCCTTTGCCGTACGACCGATAGAGTCGGGAACCTCGGTCAACAACACATTCCTCACATTTACGTTCCTATGCGAGGGCTGCCTAGATGCCTCACTTGGCCTCGGCGCACAAGATACTGCTGGCGCGGCCGAGATGGGTTGGGCGTTATCAAGTATCCCTGTCCGTAACGCGGCCTCGAGCAACGGAATTCTGGACTTTCACGACAGCGGGTTCGGCGACTTCGACGCTAACCTAGGCGCCGCAAGGAGTGCCGAGTTTGAATCTTGGGCGACGTTGGCGGGTGCTCCGTTGGCGCCGGCTCCCGGAGCTGTACAGATAAACCCAAATGCCGGAGACGATGATGATGAGGGTGATGATGACAATGATGATAGAGATGAACGCGGCAGGGGTAGAGCTGGTGTAGGCGGTGGAAGGGGTGGCAGCGGCGACGATAGCGACGACGATGGTGATGACGATTAGGTGAAGCATTCTCACAGCAATGGCCCATTCTGTACGATAGTTTTATTCATATGCCTGCATGGAAAATACCAACCGCGATATACGGCATCGTTATAAAGGCTTAGATAGCCAAACCTCCTTACGAAATTTTCTGATCTGTAATGTTTCTACCTCGGTAGTTAAATGTCTATGCTGCGCTTCAGACCTCGAAACATCGAGCAGCCTCGAAGTGAAGAACTTGAACAGGTGCGGACAAGGAATTGTTAAGATGTATCCATCCTCTCCTATTTCCAACATATCGATCGTGATTTTAATTGTAATGATCAGCGACCTTTGGATCGGATCCGCTCGGCCTGATCAATGAAGGGGACAGAGTGTCACGTTGGACCACAGTGGGACATAGCCTAGATATTTAATAATGGTTCTCCGGAATCCGAGGGTAACTCTTAGATCAGAACCGTGACTAAAGAGCATGTTGATGGATTATCCAGCTGCACGCCGGAATCGCCGTTCCTCTATTCATTCGATCTATAGTCCGCTCTTGACGTTACCATGCCACTTCATTAGAAGGCACTCGAGGAAGGTCACGAAGAAGAGTCATATCATACTTCTCAGAGCCACTTCAAAGACATATTTTCTTGAGCTAACCGAACAAATGAGAGCCGCCTCGCGCCTCGGGCTAACAGCCATCGAATCATTTCGGAGAAGGGCGAGGACGGCCAGCACGGCCAGCTCTCTGGACACGATGACTGGCCACACAAACGACGGAAATTACCACCGCCAAAATCGTGTACGCCATATCCAGAAAGTCTACCCACCACGCCCATTTTCCGTGAGCCTCCTTTGCCACTACTTTACTGCGAAGTTCCGCGCTCCGCCCATGCCACCATAGGTACGGCTCAGCAGTCTCAGAATCAAACACGCCCAAAACACGACGGGATTGAAGGCCATTCAGTGCCCAAGTCAAGGCTTTCCGAGTGAGGCCGGTGAAGAGATTCTCCGATGGAAGAGAATTGCCAGACTTCCGGGGCAATTCGGATCGGAGCATGCGCTCGAATGCCGAAAAATCCCTGACCAGCACTTTCTTCCAGTAGTGGTTCTGCCGTCCTAGCTCCGCAGAGAGGAGAAGCGAAGAAAATAACATTGGAATGGCGACTACCATCAGATAGAATCCGAGGACCAGCAGCCTGCCCTGCCTATTTCGAATATATGCCCCTAACACGACGAAGGAACCCACAATGGCAACCGTTACCCCAACCGAACCGTTGAGAAATTCGGCAACCCAATACGCATCAGGGAATCTCCAGAGTATGGGCCGGATATAAACTGTGGTGTATGGTTCGCCCCATTGATGCCACCATGGCTTGCCTTCGATAAGGCCTCTATTGCAGTAGCGGCGGACATAAGTTTGGAAATAAGGCGATGATCGTAAGGTAAGAATCAGCTCCCGGTAGCGTGTGTGAGGCCCCCCGCAACAACATGAGATGGGTAGAGGGATGTCTTGGGCCAAGATGGAAGCGCAAGGGTGTTTCTGTTTCATGCTCTCCGACGCGGTTTCGCAATACTGTCTCTTTTGTAATTCGAGTTGACAGCGGGCATCATCTGCGGCAGCCTTGGCATAGTATAAGGAGGCCCCGGCAAAGGCAATAGTGATAAGAATCCCGGTAGTCTTAAGCACATAAATGGCTTTCCGCTTGAGAGTCAAGTAAGCCGGCCGAGTGTAGCGGTCAAGGTTTTGCCAGAACTCGCACCAGATTGTAGAAAGGGTGGATATGAAATTGAACAATTGGTTGCTAATGGACGCGATGTTGAGAGCCATAACTCTGTTGTGAGTCTCCGGGTCGGGACCCGTCTAGAGCTTTTCGCAGCAATCCAGATCAAGAGGATCAAAAACCTGCCCAGTGGGGGTTCGAGAAAGCAATCCGAATCCCATACTATTCTCCTCATAATTACGCAATCAGTCCTCTCTGAGCTGAGGCGGACTAGACGCCGCATGATTTGGCGTTCAGCGAATCAAAATCTCAGAAGAAGTGAGGCGAGGTGATGGTCAGGGGTCAGACCCCTGGGAGCTGAACCTGTTGCCTTCTCCTCGATCCTCGATGACATGCTTTGCGACGGATTACGAATTCACGGATTCACGTGCTCGACTTCTCCCGCCTTCAAATTCGAGCGGACTCTTGCTGGAACGAAGAGGAGCTCCTGATTCGCAAAATACATACAGTTTCTAGCTCATGCAGGCCATATTATCTTGAGTAACAGCGTCTTATCGCTTGCCGTTAAAGGCCTTACATATCTTCTACAACCGTTGCCGTCGTCTACTTTCTTAAATGATGGATATGAGAAATAGAGTTACCCTTGGTGATCCTTGGCGATTGTCGCGATTGTGGCGATCGTGAGCTGTTCCATTGCCGACTACTTGAACGGCTACGGCCCTGGGTAACAACAGATGACAGGCCATCTCGGCTTGTACTGGACGACGCTTGCCTAATAGACCGACGACCTTCTGGAACTCCAAATAGCGCTACCAAGGAATCCCCCATGTACTTCGTAGACAGGAAGAAATAATTAGGAAAATCTGAAAGGATTGAATTGGCTACTAGCTGAAGCACGGATGATGACAATGACTCCCCAATCAAGAACCAGGCGATGAAGAAGCCAGACACGAATCATATCCCGGATGAAATTCTTTGAGGTGTCTCTTCATATTATCGTGTCTTGTGAACTTTTTCTTGCACGCTGGACATTTGGCTTTGCGGCCTCCAACATGTGTGCGAAAATGTCTCTTCATTTCCTCCTGGGTGGCCGTTGTCCTCGGACATCGAGGACATAACACGGGCTTCTCATGAGTCCGAAGATGAGTTCTATGCGCAGTTTAGTAATGTACGCCTTACATTACAGTAAATGATGCCTCGCCTTACCTCGCCACCGATCCTTGTAGGAACCCCTTACGGCAGTTTTCCACAGGGCAGTAGTACATCCCATCTTCAGATCGAACGACGTCTTTCAGTCGTTTCATCTGTCTTTCTCGGAACTTGCCACGGATTTGAGGAGTGTCATCGACTGCGCTAGCTAGCAGGTTGGTAGAATGGGTGGAATGGTCAAATGAATGTGTGTCGTCGCTTGGCAACGAACACTCTGCGATTCCGAGGTCTAACAGTGACCCAGGCGAGGTTGGATTCAAGGAGAAATCAAAGAGGCTCTCTGGAGTGGCTTGATCACTCTAAAGAGAAGCACCCTGGTAAGCCGCAAGATTTAGGTCGAATCCGTTCTCGACTGAGATATTAAAACCGAAAATCCCGAGTGCATCTTGCTCTAGGACAGTATTGCTGGGAAAAAATGACTGATTTGAGAAAAAGTTCAGGTCGGGCAACAGGCTGAACCATGGCAACTGCGCAGAACAAGTATCGTATCCTAGTTGCCAAAATTCGGATTCGGTAGATGGAGCTTGATTGTCTGCGTTTATTCCTTTTATATTTAGACGTCAGCAATCAGAAGAAAACAAGCAGGAAGAGACGGTGGACATCGACATACTGCTACTTTCGTCATAACGACTCATTGCCTCCAGGACCAAGGTCCTGAAGACCGCAGGTTAAAAACAATGTGGCAAAATTCAATGTGTAATAATTCAGATTGGTGTCAATGGGTGATGGGCTCGGGCTCTTTGTGATGGTGAGACGATTCCTCCAATTCCTTCCGAAGAGCATGGCGTCCATTTATGCCTCTCATCTGAGCCCAAGAAGTCTTCAAAATCCGGATTCCTTCATCTGAGAGGTGAAATGATGCCGATCAATTAGAACGAAGCCCCCGCTTTGCAACCCGTCTCAATCTGCCGGAGGTCTACTGGTTGAGGAGGAGGCACCGCACGAGCGAAGATAGAAGAATCCTGTTGGTCCTGTAAGAATGCTTGCAGGTAATGTCCTGAGATATCGGCAAATCACGGCGACGTCAATGATGCTGAAATCGCTACACAATCAAGTAGTACACACCACTCAATTCATTTCTCTGCATAGTTGTTCTAGCTTGGGGACACCTTGATGGGAGCCCGCCCACTCCAGAGATATCAGGTTGTCTCTCCCCTTGGTGGATAGCTCGCCACGTACGACAGCACAAACATCTACCCCGCACCTCATTCGAATCAAGGCGAGATCCAATTCATGATGACGATACCACTCTGACATGGCAAGAGACTATTCGTGGCGGTCGAGGGAGAGAGCGTGAGACATCCTAGAAATTGGAAATACGTGGGGTATTCCACATTGTGACGCAAGATTCTCAACAATGGTATTCCCATGCATCCCAGTAACCGTGTTGATGCCTACGAAAAACATTACCAAGTATCTAAAGACAGGAGATGTCGTTCTGCGGGAGGTCGCCTGCGCTGAGCGGGGGAGGCACTGTGTTGAAAATGTGGACGGGTTCTATTCGTTGTTGGCGGGCAAATCAAGAGTAGGACGCCTTCCCTCATCATGCCTGATTATGGCAGGATCCAAGTAGAGTAGATTCACCGAGAGCTGTAAGGCATAGGATCAAACGAGAACGAGAACAAGGACGTGCGGACTAGATTACGAGTCTTCGTCTTCACGGACACCGCCCTACATGCATGCGATTGTGACAGTCACACCCACAAGAAGTTGGTAACGATAAGCCTTTGAAACAATGCCGCCAAAGGTGCCTCGGCTGGACCCGTATGCTCGCATTCTGCACCGATTTTTCGAAACGCTCTTCCTCCTTCACCATCTCTCTCCAACTCAAGGCCCCCACCGACCCATTCACTGGAACCTATCCCAACCTCGGGACGTACGAAGACGTTATCTGGGAAATCTAGCGTTTCTTTGCGACTACAGCAAAGGTGGACACACGACTACATCCGTCGCTGTTGAGAATTGTAGAGATTGCTACGTTTATTGGGTGGCAACAAACGATGGCGACGGCAGCAAGGTATCGAGTATTCTCGAGAAAATCCTCGCCTCGCTGAATGAGATTCTGCATACCCCGCCATCTCGACGAGAAATACTCGAAGAGGGACTTGTGGATATGTGCTCCAAGTTCGCCCACGAGAGGGTGAAAAAAGAAGCAAAGATACTTTCGAATGCAACCAAGACATGCATTCAGTTTCTGTCTCAGAATCACACCCGAGAAGATGGTATAGCTCGCTTGAATCACGTCCGGTCTTTCTGGAGGGATGCACATTCGCTGACGAGCCAGATTTAGGTCTTATAGACTGGCTCGACCAGTTTAATGGGGCCAGTGCAAGACCTTCCCCGCGGCTATGTCGCATGGCATATGAACTTCGAAATGGCGATTGCATGCTAGCAATCACGAAGCTTGGGCGAGATCCTGCCGGCGACCCTAAGATAAACTCGGCGTTCCGCCGTGTTCGTCACTACATCGGACGATTGGCTAGCCGTGTGAGGGCTGTTCATGAGCTTATCCAGGACGGTAGCAGCACATACGAACCCCTTACCATATATCGCGTGGAAACGGTGCCGATGCCGAAATGCGTGGCACCTCCCAAAGCCGACGCCCATACTAACCTGGAGGGCATTGTGAAGAGAATGCTCAAACCTGACGATCCACGCACCGAGTCCATAAAACAAAACCTTCAAATAATGGAAGGTCAAATCCAACTCGAAGCTAGGATTCAGGAATCGTTCGCCGACGAAAACTTTGTCCCGCAAGTACATGCTGAGATCCAAATGCTCGAGCACTTCTACCAGGGTAAACGCCGTTTTGCCTTCAATGATCGCTTTATCGCTTGCAGCAAAGCTGCCTGTCTTTGTTGCAAGCTCTACATCCGCTACCACCCCATCAAGGTTCAAGAGCCTCCGTCGCATGAGTCCATCTATAGAAACTGGGGGCCCGTCTTGCTCCTCAATGGCGTGGGGGACCACGATTGGCCCACGCAACGTAAAACGGTGCAACGGATGATTGAGGATCTGAGAGAAATAGCTCTGGACTACCTCGAACGACAGCTAGCGCCTGGCTATTTCCACACTACCTCATTGACCAATATTACAGCATTGGAAGATCCAGCTTTTTGGTCATCAAGCGATGTCGACGGAGAAGATATTTCAGATGACGAGACGGAAGTATTCCAGACTTGTAAGTAGTAAATGCACATTCGCGCAATGATCGCTGATGGATGGCTTCACTAACAATACGGCGTTTTCAGCTGCGCACGACGGCTTTCAATCGGAAGCAGTTGGCACCAGCGCGTCCGGATGGTTGGAAGCGGACAATGATGAAATGGACAGCTCCGAAGACTCGGATGGTGGCGTCGCAATCTGACAGAGGGCAATCTGGCCCGGTAGTATTGGAGAAGACATATAGGTCCCCGTCTATGTAGGGTGAAAACGCTCCATGTTCCCCGCGCTTTGAGGCATACGGCCAGGTTCTTTCGAGTATGTTCCGCTTTTATTTTGGATTTTGTCTACGCAGACACGGGTCTGCGTAGATTAGGGGATAAGCGAGCTAGAGAGAATGACGGGCACGACGGGTGAAGTTAGACGTTTATCTTAGTGATGAAAATTATACAGGCGCGTAAATCTAGAGGTTCAAGTTTCAATGTTCCATTAATATCTGTGGCTACCTCGTTAGAGGATGCTTTCACCACAACAGTAGCCGAAACCACTGTCCGAGCTATAGGAGGCTGAGAGCACATCTCCTAATGGCGCTTCTCTTGCGACAATCACCCATTCGACATCTTCCGTTTGAGGGTCCATACAACCGCTACCGATCTTATCCTACATCTTTGGAAGAGCCGGTCTGTGTTACTACGACCGTCGGCGTTAGCCCCTTTCTCTCCCACTTCTCCAAAAGCTCTTCTTTGTCCATTTCGCTCAGTCCCCGTATGCCACTGAAGTCAAGGCCTTTTGGAGGCCAATATCCCTCCCCCCCAGCAATAGATATGTCTAATCTAAGTCTCTGTGACCGTAACAGATCCTCTTCTGACCATGCATCTCGAGATCTACGAAAATGGGGCTTCTCACCCCGAATTATTGAAAATCTCTCTTGTATCTGACCAGTGGGGACTTGGGGGTGGTCCCATAGAGTGTAACCACACTCCCATAGATTCCTGTCTCGCGGGTTGAATACGCTCAAGAATATAGAATCATTCGCGTGAGCGTTGAGCCAGAGATTAAAGACATTCGAAGCTGTTGAGTCATGGATATCGTCTGAGGGTCGCGCCAGCCGTCTGAGTTGGGTGCTAGCGTATGAGTGGAGGGGTGCGTCTACATCGGCAAGGCCTAGAGGCCCGAGAAGTCTCTCGCTAGGAGTCATGAAAAGTAATTGTCGAATCGGGTCTTTTTCGGACCGCCTGATCCTGAGGTCGCCTAACCGGATGCGGCGGACCCTTTCATCGTAGGTTTTGGCGCGGGTCACGGCGTCTAGGAACGGGAGGTCTCGCGAAAGCTTTAGGTTACGAACGTGAGAATAAATTACTAGAATAGGGAGGAGGGATTCAAACCTACCATCCACTGAATGCGCGGGGTTTCTTCTGGGTCACCAATCCAGGAGACTGGCAACTTGCCCCACTCCACGTCGTGCGCGACGAGATCATCATATGCTGAAGCAGAGAGAGTAATGATGTTAGCCAGATATCGACTAGAGTGCGTTCATCAAAACTCACCCTCGGTCACCTTCCGCGCCAAATACCAGTACACGCACAATAGCTGCTCGTTGGCCCAAGGCGAGAAGGCTGAGAAAAAGAGCAAACGCGCCCTTAGCGATGCCTCTCTATCGTCGTGGGGGCAGAATAAAATACACTTAATCCGGTACCGAAGAAATGCCCTAGCTAGGCGGGAGGCCTCATGCGTTGTGAGACCTGACGAAGGTCGGTCTAGTCCCAGCCTTGTGGTAAAAACTGGGGCCACTTCTTCGGCGAGATTTTGGCCGAGTGACTCAGAGGCCGCATAGTTTTGGCTGAGAAAGGCGTAGTCAGACAAAGAGAGACCGGCGAGAGAGGTGACAATTGGGTCTTTAGTGTCGGAGGATGCCGCCCTAAAAGACTCCAGGAACTTGAGAACAGCAGCGCCATCCTCAGAGTTGATCTTTCCCGACTGAAATAGAGCGACGGCGTAGGCGAGATTACTTGCTGGTATCTGGTTGGCGACGACGCTGCGAGCGATCGAGCGGGGGCTGTCGCTAAAAGCTTGGAGAAAGATGCGGTGGCTTAGGATGGTGAAGTGAAGGTGTCGGATTGTGTCTAGCTGGGCGAGAATGACGGGGATAACATGCAGAGGCAGCTGATTAATGGAACTCCACGTGGGAGTCATCGTTGTAGACGTCGCCGATGTCATTTGGGGGGCAGCTGTGGGGAATGCAAGGGAAGGCTAAAGGCAGGGTGTACAGGCCTTGAAAATGGTGACCTCGAATCGGTGTCTAGGAATATATGAAATGAATGACGCGGCGTTTTGAGCTGAAGAAGTTGATATTAGCAAATCTGGAAATGTGGAAGTGGACAATGATGAAATGGACAACACCGACGACTTGGAGGGTGGCGTTATAATGTAAGCGAAGATAATGAGGATTTAAAGGCTGGGAAGGGGGATATAGTGTTATTGATACTCAGAGTTCTAGTTTGCCACTTTTTGATGAGGTTTGAAGAAAAGAAAACCACTTTCGATGACCTTAATAGGACATGGGATTGTTGATCAACGAAATGTTAGCTGTGGAGGAAGTTCAAGATGAAAGGTGAAGTTGCTGGATTTGGCTTTACGGTGGCACCTTCCGCTACTGTTAACACCAGGCTGTTTTCCCGATTTTAAGCTGACAGCCAAAATCCCCTATAACTTTATGCGAACTTAAATCCGTTTCAGTTTCCGGTTTTAGGCTCTTAATCAAACACTGTTCTTTTTTGCAAGCGTTGGGAAGGGACTACCGTCATCACCTCCCTCAACCCACCCAGCACAATCTAATTCTTTCGATCTACCCCGGCCACCTTAGAACTAGCTATGGATTCGACATGCTTTAACCCATCCGCGAAGCCCGAAATTCCTTATTCTGACACTCCTACTGCTGCCCTGGAGTTCGAAGGGTTCTCGTTCTGGGGCCCGGACGGAACTCTGGGGACGAGCTATCTCTTCAGGGGGCAAGATGATGCAGTTCGGCATTTTCTTTGCGAGAAATACAACGTTACTAGTTTTTGGTACGCGTTTCCCTGTCTCGTGCTTGACTGCGAAGGGGAGCCCCCGGACGAGGACGAGCGCCCATTCACCATCGGAGGTGCTCTAGCCATATGGAAAACGGCGGAAGAGTCCTATGGCTTCCAACTGCTCTTCGGCGCCATGGGCGCTGCGGAACCTCGAATGGACATCGACCCAGAAATGACCAGCAAGCTTCGGGAACTTGAAGTTCCACCCCGGGAAGTCATTCTATATCTGGCTAATGAGGTCTTTCCCAACTGTATTGCTCTGTCCATTCTGTGGGACAGTCTGGTCGTTGAACTACCGAAAACCAACGACGATGACTTTTACCGCCGCCTCCAATCACTCCCCCGTGGCCTTGAAGGGGTTTCCCATATACTTCTCTATTACAACGGCCCGCTGCCCAGTACTCAGAAACACCGACGAATTGTTACCCCTAAACCTCAACTCCGAGCTGAGATGGTCTTCGATGAAACGGACAACGTCAGTACTGATGGCAAGTTTTATCTCGGAACCATACTGAACTTAGTGGACAAAAATGGGGAGGTCTACTCTTCAGTTACGAGTGGCGTGTTGGTCAAGAAAGGTGAAGAGAAACGGCTCACATGTTCATTTCACAATTGGGAAGATCACTTTGACGAATATGGAGACATGTTTGGCCAAGCAGCGCCTCATGCACGCCAGCACGTCAAAGCTATACAAAGATACTCGGGCACGGCTGTCGGCTTCGTGCGTGAGAGGGTTGGCAGGACGGATATCGCGCTGGCGCAGCTGAATGATGGAGTGGTTTTCGAAAACAAGTTTATGGAGATGGATTATGCGGCAAAGGTGTTTGTTCACAGCGACGATCAGCGAATTGGTGATGAATACATGATCGACTCATTCGCTACAGGGAAGCAAAGGCTGATTGGTTTCAGCAGACGATTTGAGGTTGAACGGCAACCTGAGGCTGGAAGTGTGACAGCTCCCGTGAGCCCAGAACACCTCCTGCCACCAAAAACGTCGCGTACATTGCCCGGGAACAAGGCGCTTATGCAATGAACCATCCCTCCATGCTCCAAGAGCCGATAATCCGAGATAGCGTCTGCGGATCAATTCTGCTTAGATGCTTCGAAAGAAAGAGGAAACGCGACGACGAAAATACGGTCATGAAGAGAGGGGAAGTATGCGGGATGATGTACTTTGCCGGCTCACAACCAAGGTGTGCTCACGGAGCCGAGCAGTATCTTTGTTACGCAGATTCGTTCGATCCGCTGATAGAACGTGGTTGCGAGATTGTGCAAGTTGAGGACAAAGACGCCTCGGTCCGAAACTGCTCACTCTCCCGTGAAGAAGAGGAAGGTTAGAAAGGCGTATGAGATGGAAACTCGTGAGTCGTGACTAAGGTATGGTATTGAGATTGAGGGAGCGGAGGAGTTGTAATTGACAGGACGGTGATCAATTCATGGTTTTCGCACAATGGTGAATTTGCGGTGTCTGCAGGCAGCATAATATGGTCGTGATCGATAATAGTTGTTCTCGCCTCTAGAAAATGCCTGTGCGTGGAAATAAGGAAATGTGCCCTTCACAGATGGTGCCCCCGCTCGCCGCCTCATTTCCCCCCACATCAATTGATCCATTCAAAAATGCACGAGCTTTCAGCAACTGACAACCAACATTGGATAATTATCAACCACTAGCTCAGGTGGTTCAGGGGTAGAATATTTGCCTTCCATCTGGGGGTAGCAAATGATCCGAGTTCGAGTCTCGGCCTGAGCATTTCTTTTTGCCCCTTTCCGAATCCTGCGTCCCTACATCCCCTACTACTCCTCTCGCCTCGATGTAAGTGACAACCGTTAATAAACCCCGTCGATATGCCGATGACGCCCCAACTGCGCCTGGTATTTTCCCTTTTCCGTACCGATGATCCACGATTCCCGCCCCGGGGAGATTTTCCATGCTCCCCCACTCAATTTATCCTGTCGCCCAGGTAACCTTTCTTCTTTAAAGAAGGGCAAACGTCGGCTATGCTACGAGTGATCTCCCAGGCATGGAAAGAAGCATCTTCACATATCCATCAATGAGTGGGGGGGATCCTTGTCAAATACAAGGCGCAAAACGTACGATAATATCTATAAACGCTGCCATGCTTGTGCTTGTGGGCTAGCCACGTCCTTCTCCGTCAGCTCCAAGGTAGCCGATTTACTTGTGAACCAGAACATCAAATACCCTCTCAGTGGCTTGACTTTCCAGTCATCTCCACTTCCTGTTGGTGAAGTAGGACTAAAATCGACCTGGACAGTGTGGCGATTTCGATTCCTACCTGAAGGATGCAACTAGGCGCGGAAACAAAGCCAACGAGGTTCGATGATGCGCTGACCAGAATCGACGTATAAGCGGCACTCGCCAACCGACCGAGGACCACCATTCTGGTAATAGAGGATGATTCCTCGACAAAAGCCGGCTGAGTCGTAGAATGTGAGCGTTGAAGAGACTTGTTCTAGAAGTGCCCACGAAAAGTAGGCATCATTGCTAAGCGGGTTTCCCGGTGGCCTTAAAGAAAAATGGTGGCAAAGACCTAAAGGAGGTTTGCAGGACGCTGCAAATAAAGGGACAGTCTCCCCCTCACGTGGCTCAGCATAAATCAAGGATATTGGAGCGGCTTCGCCGAGATGCCGATCCTTTGCAAAGTCTCCGGTGGGCGGGCCGACAATAATATTGCCAACTCGCCTCGTCCTGATGAGAATATTCGAACCTGTCCATGACATCCGAATACCCAACACGGATATCTGATCGCCCTCTTCGACGGGGACGTAGATCCAAACGATGGCTTTCCGACGCCTGGGTGTGAAGCGCTCGTACGTTGATACAGCACACGGGCGGGTGGAGTCATGGACATGAATATTGTAGAAGGTGAG
Source organism: Scedosporium minutisporum (assembly GCA_034774675.1). Lineage (NCBI taxonomy): Eukaryota > Fungi > Ascomycota > Sordariomycetes > Microascales > Microascaceae > Scedosporium > Scedosporium minutisporum. Next base: position 14,852 of record SJVG01000452.1, read on the forward strand.
GCCTCTTATCCGATTCAGCTCAACAACATAAAGGCGGCACGCGGCCACATCGAGAAGAATCACCATTTACCTATTTGACAACACAGGCGGAGCTGGTGTATTCCATATTCGCATCGGGTCTCGCTCAGGGGGAAATTGAAGACGTAGGAGCCCATCCTGCGTGTCCATGAGATTAGTATCCAAGAGAAACAGGCAAACAATATTACGCACCTCAAGCTGGCCACTACGCCAGATATTGAGTTTCTGAGAACGACAGCGAAGGCAGAGTGATTATGACACTCTCCGATATACGCTGGGTTGGAAGGTAAGCTTTCTACTCTTTTGATCCCTCAAGAGTCGATCGTCAACCTGATTGACCGGTGCACCGAAGGCGAGATAGCACGCTGCACCTCTCCGTTACGTTCCCATGCGAAGATGTCGCTTAACTGTATCATAGAGGATGAGGTGGTATGTGTAGCGGAGAAGTCAGAGGCTAATTCGAGTGCCGAGGCATATTTCCAAAACCAACAATGAGGGGAGTAATCGTAGATTACATATATAAGCTCCCGCGGCAGTCTCCTGGGCAGAAACAACCCACACTTCTCGGCTGTCGAATGTACCGCCGAGCTGGCGGGGGGTCGATTGAGCAAGTAGGCTGGTTGGGCGCCTTTCCAAGGATGTCTCCATGCCGCCATCAACCAAAGTCTACGTAAGATGCCCGTTTTCTCGGCTGAACTGTTATTGTTGAATATCTTGTAGCAGTCATCGTGGAGAAGAGCGCACTCGCGAGGCTCGGAGCATCGATAGCAGGATGGATAACGACACAATAACAAACCCCCAACCAACGTTGTGGAACGGCCAGGTGGGAAAATAAACGGTCCAGTCACTCTGTCGCAGAACGTCGAGTCTTCGTTGCCAATCACTGCCCTCTTGATGTTAGCAGGGAGGGAGGGATACAAGAGTACAAGAGTCAGGATGTCGCGTACTTGCTCGCACTGTTTCACGCGGGAAGATAATAGTATCCAGGCAGATCCCACACTGAGGGACAAGCCGAAGATGGCGGACCCAATTATCCATTGGGTCAATATCATGCCAAAAGGATCCTCCGAGCAGATCGTCGACTGTTGATGGGTCGTTCTTGTTGGGCATTCTGGCGAGACTCTGGTGGTACGCACCACCGCAAGTTCATGCTAAATCAGCAAAGAAATAAAATGGTCGATCTTCAGTACGTCGGGGTTTGAAGCCCGTGTCTATTATCATTTTATCAACAATAATCACTGGAGAGACCCCGAAATTTCCAGCGACAAAGAGGATCTATAGAGTATCTAGAAGTCCGTTTCGCGGCACTGCTCTCTCTAGAGGCTATAATTCATGCCTGACCTGAAACCAGTATTTCTTTGGCTTCATCAGGCTGGAGGATAACCAACCCTGCCGAGAAGACTTCGATGAGTAGGCCGAGTTCAATGCATTGGAGTGAAGAGAAGAGGATCGGCTTAGTCCGCACTGTCAGCCGATTGCAGGCGAGGGAAGGGTAAACCTCCGGAGGACAGAGCAGGCTTTTCATCATTGTGCTCTTTTCCGGCACTCCATCTTTGGAAGGTTGGAATGTCGCATTCTAATGATTCCACCAAGGGGTACGGTAGAGGTTCATATTCCTTGCAATAGCTTATGGCTGCGTGTCCGTATTCCACCCCCCGTTGATAGGGAACTCAGCACAGCAGAGCAAAGAGAATTCAATAATCTGCTTCGCAGAGTGCCATTCTCTATAGTGTGCAGTGGCTTGTCTACCTATCACCCTTTTCCTTCTGATGAGCTATTGGAACGAAAGATAAATATGACAAAATAACAAAAGCAGTCTGCCGAGAAGCGGGATATGAGATCAGCGGCGCTCTCCCCGCATTTTTATGCATGTTAGATGTCGGGAGGAATACGGGGTCGCATAAAAGCACATCCGTCGCGTCTCTGTGTGACGCGGCAATTGGTTCCGGGTGGAGACCACCCTTCTGAGAGCATTTTCGGCCCGGCCGAATGCGTAGAGATGTTCGGAACTTGACCAGGATCCCGACTTGAATAGGTAGTTCTCTCCGTGTGTACTGCGAGTTCTCTCTTCAAACCTATATAACGACCGGACAGATCTTTCCGACTTTGCCACCCGGTGGCACCCACACAAGCAGCGAACGTGAGTCTCTTATCATATGAGGTCTACCTATTCCATTCCAACGGCTCCGCATTCGTACAAAAGTGCCCGACCGTGCAGTTCATAATGACCTTTGGTCGTCTTCGGCGCAGAGATCATGCCGCGGATAATATGCCTACACACCATCTCACGATTCCTGTCCCATTGATCCTGCATGTCCTGTTTGATTGCTTTGATCATTACCACACCGAGGACTCTATTGCGGTCAACTATTAGTCCTCACCTTGAGGTGATTCGACAACGGAGAAACGGATAGGCAAGTACCGAGGCCTCCCAGGTCATGGCATTACGACGTCTTCCTTGAATTCATGTGCCGCTGATGCCCCGCAACTCTCTTGAGAGGGGTTATCTGCGCAGGTTGACGTTGTGATACCCCAATAGAGTAAACAGTGTGCTTCTCGTGAATATGTCATGAGGGGTTGTGAGGGTCCGAGCTTGGCGATCTTGGACAACGTGTGAACCCCGGCCCCGGGCAGACACGCGGCCCACGTCGGATAGAGCTATAAGAATGCCCCTGGGACTGACTCTCCATGGTCAATTTTGCTCAAGTTATGCCAGATTGGATGGCCTTTTGTTTTTCCCTTCCAATTATCGTGAATAAAATCCATCACCATGTCGTCAAAATTGTACAGCTCGAGCAGCATCCTACCCGAGGAGTTCGACATCATCGTATGCGGCGGAGGAAGTTGCGGCTGCGTTGTCGCAGGGAGGTAGGTCCTAATGTGGTGTGGACTTCATGAACGTCATTGCTAACACACTAGCATAGGCTGGCTAATTTGGACCACAACCTGAAAGTTCTTTTGATCGAGGCAGGGGAGAGCAACTTGAATAACCCATGGGTCTATCGTCCGGGTATTTACCCCCGGAACATGAAGCTTGACTCTAAGACAGCATCATTCTATGAGTCTCGCCCATCGAAATGGCTCGCTGGCCGGAAGGCCGTTGTGCCTTGCGCTCATATCTTGGGCGGTGGCTCGTCTATCAACTTCATGATGTATACAAGGGCTAGCGCCAGTGATGTCAGTCATCCCTCTCTTCCACATCCACCTAACACAGCCGATTATCATTACACTCTACCCCTACCCCTGATTGCATGACGGTGAATTCGTTTCATTAGTAGAGTACTGACAAAGAACTAGTACGATGATTTCCAAGCAGAGGGCTGGAAGACTGAGGATCTGCTTCCTTTGATGCAGAAACATGAGACATACCAGAGAGCATGCCAGTGCGTAGTGCTAATATCTTCCCATTGCATGTGCTGGTTTTTACTGACATAATCTAGCAACCGTGAGATTCATGGCTTTGAGGGCCCTATCAAAGTTTCATTCGGAAACTACACGTATCCCATCAAAGACGACTTCCTCCGTGCTGCTGAGTCCCAGGGGATTCCCATTGTCGACGACCTCCAGGATTTGACGACTGGCCACGGTGCAGAGCAGTGGCTGAAGTGGATTAACAGAGACACTGGTTCGTTTAAGCTACTCCATGGACATTTCACATCGCGACTGTTGCTAATCAAACCCATCATTCAGGTCGCCGAAGTGACAGCGCTCATGCTTACATTCACGCCACTCGAGCTGTCCACAGCAATCTTTACTTGCTATGCAACACGAAGGTAGACAAGGTGATCATTGAAAATGGCCGGGCTGTCGGGGTCAAGACAGTACCCACGAAGGCTCCTCGTACTGGGGAGCCAGAAGCCAGAACTTTCCGTGCCCGCAAGCAAATTGTGGTATCTGGCGGAACTCTTTCGTCACCTCTAATCCTCCAGCGATCTGGTATTGGTGATCCGGAAAAGCTGAAGGCTGTCGGTGTCGACTGCCTTGTTGACCTCCCTGGAGTTGGGCTCAACTTCCAGGATCACTACCTGACTTTCTCGGTGTATCGAGCTAAGCCGGAGACAGAGAGCTTCGATGACTTCATTCGAGGTGATCCGGAAATTCAGAAGAGTGAGCCTTGCCTTCCTTTGAGGAAATCGACGTCCTCAAACTGTTGCCTGGAATGAAACAGAGATTAACACCGCCAAAAAATAGAGGTCTTTGAAGAGTGGCATGTCAAGGGAACCGGACCACTCGCCACGAATGGCATCGAAGCCGGTGTCAAGGTTCGACCCACTGAAGAGGAGCTCAAAGAGTTCGAATCTTGGCCTACACCCCACTTCAAAGACGGTTGGAAGTCGTACTTTGAGAATAAGCTGGACAAACCCGTGATGCATTACAGCGTCATTGCCGGCTGGTTTGGGGATCATATGCTGATGTGAGTGCTGCTCGGTCGCGGTCACCTTGTCTGAAAACATGTGTGTCTGACACTGAACTAGGCCGCCTGGGAAATTCTTCACCATGTTCCACTTCTTGGAGTATCCGTTCTCTAGAGGAAGCACGCACATCAAAAGTGCGGATCCGTACGAGACCCCTGACTTTGACGCTGGGTTCATGAACGACGAGCGAGACATGGTCCCCATGGTTTGGGGATACATCAAGTCTCGTGAGACGGCGCGACGAATGGACGCATATGCTGGTGAAGTTCAGAATATGGTGAGTTGTGGTTGAAAATCTGCGATAAAGGCATTTCCAGCTCACTCTAATGGCAGCATCCCTTCTTTGACTTCGACTCCCCTGCTCGCGCCCACGACTTGGATCTTGCTACTACCAAGGCCTACGCACTTCCTGGGAATCTCTCAGCCGGGATTGACCACGGCAGCTGGTCATCCCATCTTCCTGAACCTGATAAGAAGGCGGAAGCTAACATCCTCAACTCAAACAAAGGTCACAGTCGCGATGAGCTAAAGTACAGCGAGAGTGACATCAAGGCCATCGAGGAATGGGTCAAGCGACACGTCGAGAGTACCTGGCACAGCCTGGGTACTTGTTCTATGGCACCGCGCGAGGGTAACAGCATCGTTAAGCACGGGGTCCTTGATGAGAGACTGAATGTCCACGGTGTCCAGGGACTGAAGGTCGCCGACCTCAGCATCTGCCCGGACAACGTGGGATGTAATACGTACTCTACGGCGTTGCTGATTGGGGAGAAGTGTGCAGTTCTGGTCGCTGAAGACTTGGGCTACTCGGGAGAAGCGCTTGAAATGAAGGTTCCCACTTACCACGCCCCTGGCGAGGTGACATTGCAATACCGTGTCTAGGATGCAATGTGTATGGTTGTCGGAGACAGGGCGTGTGGTTCTCTGTGAAATTGCTTGCTGATGGAAGGAAAACAATATTTAATCAGAAATTCAGAATGGCTAGTCCGATTTCAGGCAGAACAGAGATCTTTTTCTTTTTATTTCATGACAGACTCTCGCTCTTAAAACTTCATCCAGATGTGTTAGGTGTGCTAAAAGATGATGCTTGTTCATTGTGATGTAGTCAACCTCAGCGCCATAAATGGGTACGCTGAGCTGTGTCGTGGAACTTATTATCTCATAGAATTGGATGCCCTTCCGCAAGCACCAAGGGCTTGGTCTTTCTACGAGCTGCGACGCGTCTCGGTCATCCGGCATAAACATTGCACCGAAGAGGTATCCGTTTGTAGCAATCCAACTAAGGAAGCGGGGTACAGGATGGCATTTCCAAGTCTGGCGAGAATCTTGCGGTCAACGTCGTATCTGAACTGTGTCTGCGCGTACCGACCTCTCGACGCCGGCCTTCCATCGAACCTTATCCTCTTCTTCTCCATGTCAGACAATGATGCTCTAGTTGTGTTGCGCGCCTAGAACATTGACGGTTATCCGGCCGCGAACCGGTGCGAGATGTGCAATACTTCTCTTCCTGATGTAGAGTCTCGGCGCAAGCACATGGCGGAAACTTGGCACCGAGCATGTCAACTTTGCGCCGGATATGTACCTGTCGGCGGTTACGACGGACACTGTGAGGAGAGACATGGGTAGGATAAATGGAACGACCACCAGGTTGCCTATCAGGACAGTCAGGATACTTGTGTCGCGCAGTCCTGGTCAATGGCGGAGAGGCGAAAGGAGCATGATGAGTACTTTGAGCAAGAACGGAAGAAATGGTTGGCGAAGGTCATGAAAATGCCCTGGGACGTGAAAACGGAGAAGGGAGGGAGCGGGGGAGCTGGAGCAAATGGGAAAGACGACAAGACCCAATCACGACAGCGTGAATAAATGATTTGTTTCGGGCGCCAAGAGAGGTAGAGACGATTTGAAGTGGTTCGAATCTGGAACTGGGATGGCATCTTCGCGTTGCTTGAGAAGAGGAGGGAACGGACGATACATGATCCCGGAGAAGTTCCAATCCGCCAAGCACTGTTTTCCTCACCAGAAATGAGCGAATAATCAGACCGAGATATCTCCATAACTGCCTAGATTCCATTGTGCGTCGTAGCTTGGCGGTACTGGCTGGGCCGCTTTTGGTTCATTTTATCCGGTACTAAGATTGCCCAGACCAAGATTTATGCAGCTCAATGCGGGGGAACCCTCACGACGCGGCAAGGATCGACGGGCATGGTCAGAGTCTTGAAACAGGACGGTGTCAGACTTTCTCGCTCTGTGATGCCTGCTCCTATTGCCCTGGAGTCAACGGCTCTATTTGTGGGTTAGAACCTCACCACATCGTTAATAACCGCGCCCATGAATACAGCAGACAAGCTGCCGCTTCCCTACGCCGCCCCCGCCGGCTCAAACAGGAGAGTGCGAGTAGCAGCATGGAGGAGACGGTTACGGCGTCGCTCGTACGAACTGCGTGTCATCGGAGTCGCATGCCTTATGTACATCGCCTACGTCCAATGGAGGATAATCTCAATCCCATCAAGCACGCTGAATCCCGAGATCACTGTTCATGGACTCTCCACCAAGCGGCTCCAAGAAGATCTCGCAACCTGTGCCAAGTTGCATACCAAGCCCTCCGACCCGATCGGGCTCGGCCGCAAGAGAAACGCTCGGTATATTGATGGTCAAAAACCTACTCTCATCGTCAATGCCACAGTCTGGGTCGGCGAGCCAGTGAATGGAGCCGGCGAGGAGTACTCATGGATCAAGGCCGATGTATTCCTAGAGTATGGGCTCATCCAACGAGTAGACAGCCGCATCGACTTGCTGGACTTGCCTAGCAATACTCTGGTCTATAACGCAGCTGGCCGGCCTCTCACCAGCGGTATCATTGACATGCACAGCCATGTCGGTGTGCATTCCCTGCCGACGATACATTCCAATGACGACACCAGCGAATTATCCTCCAATATCACCCCGTTTGTGCGGTCTATTGATGGCATCCAGCCAACAGATCACCAAATACAAGTAATCAAATCGGGAGGAGTAACTACGTCTCTTGTGTTACCGGGGTCCAGCAATAACATAGGTGGGGAGGCCTATGTGATCAAACACGCCGTAGGACGCGCTGATGGCCGCAATGAGACGAGCATTGCCGATATGCTCGCAGATCCTGACCGTACGTGGAGGTACATGAAGATGGCGTGCGGCGAGAACGCCAAACGCGTGCATGGCAAGGTCGGAGAACGTGGTCCGGTGAGTCGTTTGGGCGAGAGCTGGGAGTTTCGTCAAGCCTTCGAGCATGCCGCCAATTTGATGCGGAGTCAGGATGACTGGTGCGCCGCTACAAGCCTCGAACTCGACCGTGTCAAAACGTACCTCCCAGCTGAACTCAAGTGGGAGGCTCTCATAGCTGTCCTGAGGGGCCAGGTCCATGTGCATACGCACTGCTACATGATCAAAGACCTAGAGGCCTTCGTCAACCATAGCAACGAGTTTCGGTTCCCCATTCGCGCATTCCATCATGCCCATCAGGCATACCTTGTTCCAGAGGTGAGTAAATGACAGTCAGTCTGACTCAGATGATACTAATACAAACTCAAATTAGGTTCTTAAACGAGCATGGGGCGATGATCTGCCTGCTGCCGCACTCTTTGCAGATAATATGTGGTATAAAGCCGAGGCCCACATTGGCTCCGAGCACGCGGGGAAGTATCTAAGTGACAATGGTCTAGTTCCCATCTACGTCAGCGATAACCCTGTCCTCAACGCCCAACACCTCGTCTTCGAGGCTGCAAAGGCTTATCGATACGGACTACCTTACCATGCTGCTCTGGCATCTGTTATGAGTGCTCCTGCTGAGACGCTGGGCCTTGGACAACGCCTAGGTAAAGTCAAGCCCGGGTTCGATGCAGACCTTGTCGTGTGGGACGACGATCCGCTTAGAGTTGGGGCGACCCCAGTCCAGGTTTGGGTTGATGGGACTGCCCAGTATGAAAATCCGGTGGAGCTCCGCAAGCCGTTTAAGGAGACTCTTATCCCGAATAACAGATTGGCAGACGTCGTTGAGACTCCAGTTCCTGTAAGCGCGGATATTGTGTTTACTGGGATTTCGAAGGTCTTGACTTCGAGTCTATACGGCACAATCGATGATGGAGAGACAGTCACAGTCGCTGTATCCAGCGGGAAGATTACTTGTGTAGGTCGTTGTGTCAGGGAACTGGATGCTGTGGCTGCTGTTAATGGATCTGTCGTCCATATTGAAAATGGCTATCTCATGCCTGCGTTCACGGCTTTCGGCTCCACGCTGGGACTCAACGAAATCGATTCAGAGGGAGTAACCGACAACGGCGCAGATGGCACGGTTTTTAGCCGAGGAGTCGACGGCCTTGCCTTGAACACTACAAAACTACAGGTAGCCCGACGGTATGGCGTAACGCGAGCTATCTCCGCGCCCAAGTCCACCATGGGCGGCACCCATCATGGGACTAGTGCTGGCTTTCTCACAGCTGCAACAACCACCCTCGAGAAAGGGACCGTGTTCAACCGCGATGTTGCCCTCCATTACACTCTCGATTTGTCCGTTAAAGGAGTCGGAAACACACCTTCGATGTCTTCCGCCATTGGAGAATTACGTGACAAGCTCCTCCGGGCCGTCGAGTCGCCAAAAGCCAGTCCTCTTATGAGCCTGAGGTACTCCGAGCAGTCGTTCCTTCAGAAGGTCGTCGCGGGTGAGATGGCGCTGGCTATAACGGTTCATAGTGCAGACACTATCTCTTCTCTGTTGGACGTTAAGGCGTCCGTTGACGATGCCATTTCCATCTCTGGGAGAGACGTGAAACTGCGCTTGGTGATAATTGGCGGAGCTGAAGCACATCTAGTGGCACGAAATCTCGCGGAGGCTCAAGTAGGCGTTGTCTTGGCTCCAATGCAGTCGTATGCCGTTTCCTGGGATCGACGGAGGGCGCTTCCGGGTGCACCACTGACAAATATGACCACTATGGACGTCCTTGTGGATTCTGGGGTGGTAACGGCTATTGGGCTGGAGGAGGACTGGGTTGTCCGGGATCTTGGGCTTTTAGCCGGCATTGCCTATCGAAATAGTGAAGGGAGACTGGATGAAGAGAGAGCAGTGGACTTGATCAGTCGGAATGTATACAAGATGCTGGACTTGGAAGAGCCCGTATGGAATGACCATTTCGTCATCTACGAGGGTAGCCCATTTGAGACCGATTCAAGAATCAGGGTGGTGGGTGACGGGATCGGGCAAGCACTCGTCTCTTGAGGCACGAAGTATAAATTCACGTCGACCACCGAATAGGTTGATTGCTACGGCACATTTCCTGAGATTGAAAGAAAATGCTTACTGACATGCATCACCATCGAAAAGTGACTTTCGTATCATGAATCTGAGATCTGATATCACATGTGATACTGCTGGACAGGAAAAGTACCCTCCAGGAGCGAATCTTGACTGTCTTCAAATCTGGCCTATGTAAGGTAACGACTGTGCGAACCAGCGCCCGTTCACAACCCTAGCTAGTATCCCTCTCCAGGCTCAAAAATCACAGTTACAGTACCCTTTTTGTTCCCTTAGGCAGCGGCCATGACAGGGTTGGAAGCTTCCTTGACTGGTTCCGCTGCAACCGGCACGACCTCGTCCTCGTCCATTCCTCCAAATAGCATAGACTTGGGGGCCAAAGCCTGGGCCTCGGGCGTGGCCTTGAAAGCCATAAACTTCTCGTCGTGCCACTGGCCGGCCGAAATGTATCTGCCCTCGCTGTCGGTGAACATTGTGTCGTTCTCGGCCCTGAGGAAGTACGCAATCGAGTATCGGTGCTCGGTTGGGTCGTACGGAACGACTCGGTGAATACACGCCTTCATCGTGTGTCCGCTAGCGAACCTGAGCGAGTCGCCGACGTTAACGACGACACTGCCCTCCTTGGGAGGGACGAAGCCGAACTGGCGAGTGCCAGGGGGGCGAATCTGAAGACCCCACTGCTCGGCGAAGAGGAGGGTCAAAGAGCTAATGTCGGTGTGCTTCTGGTGGCCAATGTTCTTGTCATGTTCGGGATTGGAAGGGATGTAGTGCATCATGGCAAGAGTGGTGGTAGAAGGACGGTCGTTTCGGTGCCTGTTCTCGAAGCGATCCTCGCCCGAGAGGCCGAGGCCGGTTGACAAGGCCGATAGGACGGCCTTGGAAACAATGTTGCAGCTGGCAATGGTATTCTCCAAGGTCTTGAGGTCTGCGCTGTCCTTGAGAACATCCGGGACGTGCGGCTTCGCCTTTTGGATCTCATCTCGAGATACCTGCAGAACAATTGCTTGTAAGAATAGGCCACCTACAGGCTATCGATGTCCTGCGTGTAGATTTTGTTGCAGCTCACCTTGACCATTTCGTAGCCGTCCCTTGTACCCTTTAGGACGCCGTTGCGGGAGCCGATTGGCTCAAAGCTGCTGGTGTTAGGATGTCCAATGCTCAACTTCCTTGGTGACGGGGCCATTTAGTGCTTACCCGAGATGCGGAGAAACGAGACCGAACTGGTTCTTGGCCTCAAGAGGCTGGTCGAAGAATCGATACATGACATCAAGAGTTGACTGAGAGTCCTCGAGAGCTCTCTTTCCATCGATGCCCTTCAGGTCGAGATAGAAATATCCCTCGTCCTGGCAGCATCGGACAAGTCTCTGGAGCTCATCCGGCTCTTGGGACAGGAGCTTCCCAAAATCGATGGTCTCCATGTCATACACGGGGACTTGCTGCCCAGCCCACTCAACGGTCTTAAGGATCTTTGCCGCCATGGTTTCCTATTGTCCACTGGGAGGTTATTCGGTTGGTTGGATAATTTTACCGTGATTCACTTCAACGCTGTTTCGAATCAATAGGGATTTTCGAGTCAAGTGAGGACTATTTCCACGTCTCGCTCTCCTGTGGTCTGCTCGCCACAATTATATACCTTAGGGATTCGGTTCAGTATGTGTTCCAAACACCATCTGGCCTCCGATTGCGGGGAATGTTAATACAGTTCCTCTTCCTCCTTTACCTTTCCCCGCATGATGTGCTTTGCCATCTCCGCTTCTTGGCCTGTTTATCCTGATAATTGGGCCCAAGGAGGAGGGCCATCACATTTCGGTATCATTACTTTTAAGTAGCCCACCCTGAGAACCGATAGCAGTTGTAGATATGGGCGGAGATGGAGGGATGCAGATGCACTATCACGGCTTGGGTCGATATGTCAGCTTTTCGCTATGCCGGCAGATCGAGTTTCTAGATGCCTTGACGGTTCCTGTTGTATATTGTGAGGGGTCGTTCCGATGAGTCTTTGGTTCTCGCAGTCTATCATCTTGACGCGGCAGATGTGAGCAAGTTTTCTAACTTTGATGTCCAACGAGCTGGAGGCCACACCATTACGTATCCGATATGATTTATATCTTTCATTCGTCATTCGCCCTTGGCATCGGCCATCTTGTTAGTAATGTGATTAATGTTGTGGCTCAGTCGGGGCCAACGCCGAGGAGACGAGGGATCAATGTCATACATTGCAGATGCCAATGCGTGATATTATATTGCGTGGACATGAGTGACTGAGTGTATCGCTCGACCGTAGAGCTCCGGGAGATGCAGTTCAATATCCGCCCTCGATGCATGCACATGGTCGCAGTTACGCTATCGCCAAGATCGGCGGTCACCCCCGCAATCTATTCACTCGTTTGGGGTCTAGCTTCCTGCATAGACTAACTGCCGAAGAGTTTAAATGTGTTCCCCAAGTCCACTCCCGCCAGATCCGAGTCCTTCAACGAAATAGGCGAGGAGAAAACGAATAAAATGGGACCGTAACTGTAACTGCAACTGCAATAACATGCTGCTAAAGGCTCAAACTCCTGCTAGCGTTTCCTCTTTTCCTTCCCCTTTCCATGTTTCCACCTAACCGGCCCTATGATGTCGAGGATTAACACCAATCTCAGGCTGGATAGGACACGAGCATTCACAACCGATAAATGAAGTCAGGTGGAGCTACCGAGAGCGTCCCCGGGATGAAAATGCTAGTAAAACCTTGTCCCGTGATCTCTATGCCTTCATGCCGTCCTCACAGGTTCGCGGGATTATTACACCGAGAACTGCTTTCGTATGTTGATCGTTCCTATTTTAGGGGCCTTTTGCAACGGTGCTCGTGCTCCGGATTTCGCATGCAGTTAAAACACCCCCACGGCACGCGAGTAAAGCAGGTGCGGGGGTCTTGCGGGGGTCTTGCAGGCGGGGTTTCGATTCAATTCAGGCTGCAAGACCTTTGGACGGGTCTAGTGCAGATTTAAGCAAAGCTGAGCGACTCAGTGCGTCCGATCTGCGGGGAAGAACATCACCTGGACTTGAACATCACATCTGAATGAGCAAAGGGTGTTTTTGTGCTGCCGTGGCTGATGCATATCACTCGGAGTAACCCAACTGTCAAAGTCAACACCGAGTCACCATGGCCACCTCAACTGTAGCGACAGAAGTGCAACAAGACCACGGAGCAGTCTTGGCACTGAAACGTGGACCTTCCCAGAACCATGTTGCCACGTCGCTCAACTACTACAATGATCCAGGAGACGGCTCCTCGCCGGAGCCGGTCTACGTAAAGACGTAAGATATGAGTGCTCAACTGATTTTATGAAACGCCTCCGTTGCTGCACTTGAACCCACTGACAATCTGTTCTTTTCGACGAAAGAACTACAGTTACCAATAAGAGAGCCACCGTCGCCGTTCCGGTGACTGTGAGAGACATCACAGGCCAGGAGGAGGACTTCGCCTTGGATAGCCACGGATTTCAGCTCGTCCGTCACGAGGTCAAGGCCCGGTGTGAAAAAGATGGATACAAAGACGAGGCGCAAATAGAGGCTGAATACTACCCGGAGATGGAGCAGCTCCTAAAAGACGTGTAAGACTTTTCACCGCATCACCACCACCAAACTGGGATAGGGCCCCTTGCTGACTTTAGCAGCACTGGTGCCTCGCGTGTGTTCATCTTTGACCACAAGACTCGGCATGGACCTACAAACTGGCATAGTCTTGGGGCCGGTAACCAGGCCCTTCGCGGTCCCATTCTTCGTGCGCACGTGGATCAATCCTATGCCGGCGCCGAATTGGACTTAAAATGGCATCTGCCTGAGGAGGCAGATGAGCTCCTCCGGCGCCGGTGGCAGATCATAAATGTAAGTAGTTTGCTCTTCGGGCTACCATTCGAGTCTCGCTCAAGACGTATTAACATTGTTTGGCGCCATCATTGGGGGCCATTCCCGCGACTTAGGCATGGAGACCCATAAAGACCATATACAAAGATCCATTCGCTGTGGCTGATGCAAATACTGTCGCAGAAGAGGACCTAGTCGCTGCGAGAATCATCTACGAAGATCATGAGCGGGAGACCTGGACTGTGAAACCCTCGCCAGCACACAGATGGTATTTTAAATATGCACAGCAGCCAAACGAGGTTCTACTCGTCAAATGCTATGATTCACTACATGGAGTCGCGCGTCGAGCGGCACATTCGGCATTTCAGAATCCGCAACATGTCGACGGGGCGTGGAGAGAGAGCATTGAGATAAGGACCATGGTCTTTTACAATGATGAGGGGGCTGAATAGAGAAGGATAGTGTATATAGAGAGGACCATTGATGGGTATCTTGAATCTAGAACAACAAATAGCCACCCATAAATGCATCACCTGGGCGTAAAATCTGTTTTCTATCAGTCTAGATCAGTCTCTCATTGTCACGGCAAGAGTAATCCCATCACGCAGTCGCTAGGTTCGCCTTAATCACGACACCCCTATTCAGTATACACCACTTCTTACCCTTGAAAAAACTATCTCGACGCCCCAATAGCGTGACTCTTACCGCGTCTCTGTTTGGATGGTCTGCAGTTGCAGACGCCGGTAGCTTTTTGCGTCTATGCGAGTGACGGACCGCTCTAGCCTCCCTGGTTTGCTCCCTAATTGAATCGTGGATGGCGACACATGCTGTCCTCGACAGTCCGCCTTGACACGAAAGAGTACGCCCAGCGATTTCATAAAAGACCGGTTGCTTTCTTCCTGGCTAACAGGTTTTGATTTTTGAATGTGGGATCACCCTTTTCTGGCTGGAATTGAGTTGAGGCGGTGCAATGTTGCAAGGATCGCTCTGCATCAAGTGCAGATGAAAAGAAGCTTGGCGTAGGGCTGCCGTCCCACCTCGAAAGGGGAAGGGCGTCTTGGTTACAGTCTGTGACTTTCTATAAATGGGGAATTCCTCAATCAGACCAACATGATCTTACAATTGGGGGTGGCGAGGCCGAGCATGGACTCCATGGTGGTTCCACGGTTGAGATGCAGCTTCCTTTGGGGCTG